>VUQJ01031675.1:5150-18880 GCA_015108635.1 Andinoacara biseriatus | reverse complement strand
AGAGTGTAGTATAAACAAAGTAAATAAGGTGAATGAAAAGAAACAGTGCATTATGGGAACCCCCCCTGCAGCCTAGGCCTATAGCAGATTAACTAAGGGGTGTTTCAGGCTATCCCAGCTGACATAGGGTGAGAGACACCCTGTACAGGTCACCAGCCTGTTGCAGGGCCAACACAGAGACACAGACAACCATAAAACCTCACATTCACACTCTCATTCACACCTATAGGCAATTAAGATTGGCCAATTAATTTAACCCCAGTAAATGCATGTCTTTGGACCTGTGGGAGGAAACCGGAGTACCCGGGGAAAAACCCACGCACACACGGAGAGAACATGCAAACTCCACACAGTTCATTATTCATATATCATATAAATGACTAAAATCAATAAAAATCATATAAGTCTCATATATTTTTGAGTTACATATGATATATAAGTATAAAAATCCCACAACACAAACTATCAAGTTCTTCCTCTTCCTTTAGTTTTTTTTGTTTTTTTTCCCTTTTCTTTCCCTTAGCAAGAATTTTTTCCTTCAGTCAGTGTTTTTTAATGTTGGCGACAACCAGGAACAAAAGGTGAGTGTCTATGTGAGCGCTTTTGGGCATGTTTAACTGTGGGGCAATCAGGCTGTCACAACGCTAATCAGATAAAGACTCGTGATTGACGAGTCATCAGCCAATGAGGATACCCTGATTTATACTCCTTCCTGACTTTATTAATGATCATGATTTCCAAAATAAGGTTTATGTTTTAGTCAATAAGACTTTAAACTAGTGGCTAAGACCAAAAACACACGTGAAAAATGTTTATTGAGTTCGCAAAGCAAAGGAGCTGAGGACCGGTTTCTCATAGACTTCTATACAACCTGAAGTCTTTTTGCAACTAAAGATTCGCCCCTGCTTGCCAAAAAAAAATGCTCTTTCTTTCTTTCTTTCTTTCTTTCTACCATAGCCCTCTATGCAACACATTATGAAAGTATACATGAAAACTAAATCCATGTAATTGATCCATTCGTTTTTCACTCAGTTTGTTCTAAGACATTTAAACCTTCCATGTAATAGAAAGGCTTAGATTTACATAATCAGCAGAAAAAAAGCACCCATAACCAGAGGAACAGGGGATGTCTGTGTACGCTGGTATGTGTCATGCATTTCCCATCAGAGTGTAACAGGCTGTGAGGGGCTCTGCTTAAGGCTTTGCTCTGGATATAAAGTCATGAATATTTCATGGTTCATACCTTTACTTTTTTTTTTAACCAATCTCTGTTGGCAGAGCCCATTGGTTACCTTGCCACATGCAAAGTACAGATAGACAAGAGGGAGTTTTTTTTGACAGTTTGTTTGTATAGGAACATCATAAGGACAATCCAGCCTGCCTCAGCATGACTGTAATACATGAAAAAGCATGGTGACGGTGTGGTGCAGAGAAGCCAATTCACGCAGGTTGACATGCTGTTTATCAGCAATGAAAAAGCAAATATAAAGGTGTCGGCCAGATAGTCACAGAATACAGAAACAGATGCTGTGCAGACAAAGGATTCATGTATGTCTGAGTGTCTGCCTCCAGCTTTCTCTACATGCGTTTGGAAGGGTGAAGGGAGAGAAACACTACATGCTGTGCTCAGTGGGGTGCAAACTGAGCTTCCAATACAATTCTTAGCTGTTTGCACACTTTGCAGCCTTCAACTTATTTATGAAAAACTACACAGGTTCTTATGACAACCCCAGTTATGGTTATGTTACTAAGTCTTTGATGTGCACAGGCTTTGCACATGTGCAATAGCTTGGAATCTAATTAGTGAACACTGGCTTCTTAGGACACCTTAAACAGCTGCATCTGCGCAGAGGAAACTAGTCAAATGCCTCGTGTGCAGGTAACGCTGTCTTCATATCATATAGGTAGCAATGTTCTAACCCATTTGAAGCTAAGATTGAGTAAACACCATGTCTGAGGTATTATACGGGCTTTGATTTTCCAACATATTGCAATGATCTTAATGTTTTAAATTTATGTGTAACAGAAAATCAAGCCCATGGTGAACTGAAATATATTCCTGGGGATACAAGTCCCCAAGATGAGTTTCCTCCATAGGTTGGCTGGCCTCAGCCTTAAAGCCTTAGAAATACATGCAATTTAACAGAATTTTCCTATCATTGTAAAAAATGTGAATGTGAAATATCAATAAAATTATAAAAAAACAGACACTGAATGATTGCATTTTTGACCCTGTGACCTGACTTATGCTTCAGTGTTGGGTGTTGGTATAACTGGAAATCCCCTCTGAACCCTGCACTGTGATCACAATCCCTGCGGGCTGACTCGATGTGTGTAGTTGCATTTCTTCCGCCGCTTGTATATGTGATCTCGTTCCTGGATGGGGGACCACCGGGGAATATCAGGTGCTATTTGGGGTGGCTGTAGCTCAACAGTCAGAGCAGGGCACCAACTAATTGGAAGGGTTGATCCCTAGCTGTGTTGATCTGCTGGAATGTTTCTGGAAGATTTCAGTTCCATCCATCCACTTCCACTTATCCTTTTCAGGGTTGCAGGGGGGGAGCCTATCCCTGCTGACATAGAGCGAGAGGCAGGGTACACCCTTTACAGGTCATCTGCCAGAATAATTAGGCTTTTTTAAATTAAATAAAAATTTCCATTTTATTACGGTATTTTTCTGACGCAATTTTTGCATTGTGTGCAGAACATTCTTAGTTATGAATGTCCCACTCTAGTTCTCTGCCCCTCAAGTTAATCACACTGACTGCTCTGATTTGCAACACTCACCCAGTTCCAAAAGAAACAAACAAAAAAAATTGAAAAAAAATTAAAACAAAATCACACAATTCGGTGGGTTTTTACAGGAAGAAGGCAGCGAGCCAGAAACTGCATTTAGGTTATGAATGTCCTTGCCTGTGTGTTCCTTTTATAGCAAACAGCACATTTCCTCACAGATACTGTATCACAAAGATACTTGATGAGTATTGAGCATATAAATTGGGCATAAGACTCATACTTTCCATCCTTCCCCTGCAGCACTTAACATAGCATGAGGAAGCAATAGATTAGCGGAGGTCATCTTTCTGTCCAGCCTTATATCTCTTTGCATGTCTGCCTTGTTAAGCCTTGTTAATAATTAGCCCATGAGGGTGCAGAAGGCCTTAATCATCAGAGTGAAAGCAACAGATTGTGATTGATGGGTGGCGTGCCTGCTGAGACGTGGGTGGAGGAGACAGTAATGGCACAGACAGCGCGTCAGCAGATGGCTGCTGATATAGAGCCGTAGCCTCGCTGCAGATAGGTTAATTAGCCCGATGAGTAAAAAATGTGTTGAATTTGGAACCCTGTCTGCACCTGGTTAATGCGCCTTTCATATGGTCACCACTTATCTATCAACATGCAGAATGCCACATATGAGGACTCATTTTTTTACTCAAGTAAGAGCCAAACTGTCAGAGCTTGCAAGCGTAGGTGAGGTCTGTTCAATGGTGACTCATTTTACTAGCACGCATCATTCAAAAAAAGAGAAGAAATGTAGCCTTAAACATGAATCAGCTGTTCAAACAGAAGAGGATTATGCTGCCAGCACAACCATGTCTCAATAACATGTTTAGTACCAACTTTGCTTCCTGATAGGCAGCTAGGATGTGTTTAAGACCAAAAGTATCATGGGCTCAGAGTCACATGATTTTCTTATCATTCCCTTCCATTGTCCATACTAGAAAAAAAAAGACGAAAAGCGAGTTTGCTTGTTTGAGTGCTTTGCATAGTGATCTGAGATGTCTGGTGACACTGTAATGTAGCATCATCCCACACTGAGGCACTGGAGCGCCAAAGTTCCCTGGATTGCGGAAAGTGCTGAAGTTTTTCATATCAACTTAAAGCCAAAGTAATTTAAAAGACTTAAGCTAGCAGTCCCTACACTGCTGATTTTTTTTTTTCTTAAAGCACAGTAAAGCAGTAAAAGCACACAGGAAACAGCATCAAAAACTCACAAAATCATTTAGTTTTTCATGGGAGTGAACGGTTACATTGGTGCCAAAATTTTGTTATTTTGTTTTCTGTAGGGACGGGAGATATTGAACATAACAGACTAATAAACAGACATAATAAACAACAGGATTTCAGTCATCAAAACTGAAACACAAACAGCAGGACAAGATAATTCAAATAAGAAAATGCTGCAAAATGCCCAAACACCCCCAATTTGGTCTACAGGTCTAGTTCAGTGACTTGAATTTGCAGAGGTGTAGTTTAGTAGAGAATTCTGAGTTTGTCTGTGTTGGCAAAACCATCACTGGCAGAAGCCACGGCCACAATTTAAAGCCTCAACAGTAACAAGAGTTACTTAATTTTCTAGAACTGTTATGAAGGCCAAATTAGCTATAGAGACCTGAATCTTTTTGTGGCAGGCTGATACCATGTTTATTTTTGCTGTAAAGTTGGACATGTTAACATGGCAGTCTATGGGGACTGACTCGGTTTGGAGCCAGCCTCGAGCTGCCATTAGAGGGAATCTACTTTTTGTCACTTCTGCAGAGACTTCATCTTTCAGCCCCAGAGTTTGCCGCCCAAACAGAACTCAGGGTTGAAGTTGGAGTTGTTCACTTTATCATAACAAAATGTTGTCACAATGTTCTCTTAGCATTTGCCATTTGTGACTGCTTCATCTGTTGCAGAAATTCTCAACACATAATGTTTGAGACTGCAATCTTTCATTATGGCCTTTAGTTACATTTTACTGTTACGTAACACCGAGTGGCTGCATATGTAAGTGACTGTAAGATATGCACTGATGTGATCTTTAGAGGGGGTGAAACCTTTCAGGAAACCTAGAAAATGGAGCTTGTTGTAGAAAGGGTGTTTTTTTGTTTTTTTAACTTCTAACTGGAAGATTTGTTAACCCTGCAGCTCTGGCTAGCATGGGGGATGGGCAATTTAATGTTTTGCTCAATTAAGTTATACCAAACTGATTACTATTTTACAGCAAAGCTGAAATAGAATCACAATATTAAGCATCTAGAGTTAAGAAATGCATCCACTGGATCATGAATAAGCATAAGAGAAAAAGGGGACACTGTGGACAGTTACACAAAGCTAATTTTTCAAAGACAGTAGGGCTGAAAAGTAACACAGCAGCAGCATCTGGTGAATCTGCAGTAACAGTATCATGTTCGCAGTTGTTGTTTCTGCAGTTTAAACTTTCCTCAATGGCCCCACTGGCATCACATCAAATCCTGCCAGAGCCTCCACTGCTGCCCTGTCTGCCTTCCCGCTGCTGCAGGAAAAATAGCAGACCTTCTCTGCTCCTTTAAACAAATTTGTCAAAGGTGAGCAAGCAACATTAAAAGTAGAATTGACCCTTTTTGTGCTGAATAGTGAGCAAGTTTATATAATACTGTGGCCAGCAAGCAGAAGGTATTTCATTAAGACGTGCTTATTTCCTAATACCTGCTGGCAATGTGGTATCACTAGCTTCTAATTTGCATATAAATGTATTCTACTTTATTGGTGTATTATGAGCAGGATTTTTTATGAGCAGCTCAGCGCACAGACTTAAACACAGTCCGACTCTATTATGACATTGCTCTCATCAAAGACGGGCCTCTATTATTAAGACCTCTACTGCTAGAAATCAGCGTGCCTGCATAACAGATTAGGTAACTAGGTTTGATGGTGCTATAAGGCACTTCAAACATTTACTTGGGTCTGATGTAAACAAAATGCCGCTTGTTCAAAGGATATCAGGGAAGTGGAAACCTGTTCGTGGAGCTGAATAATACAAGATGCTGAGAATGATCACAGCCTGCACAAAAATCAAAACATATTTTGCTGTGTGCAGCAGGTTGTGTGCCCTCAGCTCAACATGCCCTATTTTTTGTTTTATTACTTGTTGTAAAAGAAAAACAACAAGGTGTAGTGGCTAAACCCTGTGCTGTTAAAGGCATCCAAACGTAAGGAATTGCAAAAGTAGACCCAATGCCCCAACCGTTGCTCTGTGCACCCATCTTTATTCTGCTTCCATGTTAGCAAATGTGTGATTTATGTTAGAAAGGTACAGTGCGTGCAGTCTGGGAGCCTTTTATAGACCTTTGGAAGGTAAAGCAGGAAGTAGGCAGGAAGCAGGAGATGTCATGTTGAAAGACTAACATTCAGCCAGGTATCACGAAATGGTGTGTGTGTGCATGTATGTATGTGAAACGGCGATTTTGTGTTATTTCTGGTTATGATGAAAATGTTTTGGTTTTTTTGGAGTGTCATTTCATGCCGTGCGATGTCAGTTAACAGCACCCTAAGCCCCACAGAGGTTATAAAGGAGACACTTGCCACTTAATAATCCAGAATAGAAATCTGTGGGAGAATTCTGTAACACCACAGATAGCGGCTTTCCCCCCTCTCGCCCCCAAAAGCCAGTTGTCTGCTATATAACAGCCACAAATATAAGCTGACCTTGTTATTGCACTCATGTCAGTGCATAGTGTGAGTAGCTGTGACATGAATTAACATGATATGATGATTTAGCTCTGATTGCGTCAGCACCCTGGATCCCGCATTGAGCTGTAAAAGATTCCCTAATGCTGTTAAAATGTGCATGTAATATCCACCTGTAACCTGTGAGGCAAACATAGCTTTCTAGAATGTTATCTTGAAGCAAAATCATTTAACCTTTTAGTTAAAAAAAATCACATTTGTCTGATGATTGTATACATGCAACCTTTTATGTCCCTGTGGCCGTTCTTTAAGGTAAGTACTACATGATATGGACCCCAACACACTTAGGTTTTATCTCAGCATTTCACAGTTGTGTCTCTCACAATCACTCTCTGTCCAGGAACAACCCAGGAACCATCAAGGCTCAAGGATCCCATGATCTGGAAACTGCTGGAACATCAACGTAACTGTCCACAGCGAAGCAAGTTTTGCATTGACGTGGAATGAAAGGGTGCTTATCAAGAAAGAAGGCACTACTTCAAAATCAACACCTTCAGACTAGATTAAAGTTTGCAGCTGCACACATGGACAAGCCAAATGCCTTCTGGAGAAAAGGTTCATGGTCAGATGAGACAAAGATTGAGGTATTTGGCCCCAATCATGAAGTAAAAGTGAAGTTTTCAATCCTGAGTGCACTCTACCGACTGTCAAGCATGGTGTTGGTAGCATCAGGCTCTGGGACTGTTTTGCTGCTAGTGGCACTGGCAGCAAAACACACAAAAAAGTGGATGGAATAATGAAGGAGAAAGACTACTTCCAGATCCTTCAATTTCACCTCAAATATACAGCTCAATGGTTGAAACATGGACACAACTGAGTGTTCCAATAGGACAATGATCCCAAACACACATCAAAATTGTCTTTGGAAAGGATAAAGGAAGTTAATGTAAAACTTCTGGAATAATTTTCCCAAAGCCCCGACCTCAACTATATTGAAAGGTTGTGGGCTATGTTTCAAAGCCAGGTCCATGCCAGGATATCAACCAATTTAAATGAACTCTACCAGTTCTGCCAAGAAGAGTGGTCAAATATCCAGCCAGAATTAAAGCTTGTTGCTGGCACCCTCTGGTTGAGGTGCTAAGGGACATTTAACAAAATGGGGGGTGTATGTATAATTTTACACCTGTGCAGATTAAATTCAAAAACTTGTGCACCCAAAAAGTCTTTTAAAGATGTGTGCTGTACAATCATTCCACCCTGGAAAAAGAGCTGTTCAAAGAAATCATTAACATCCCCAAATTACCATGGCATCCATCCCTATGAGAGTATATTAACTTCCAAATAAATCTATCAAAATATTGATTTTAAATCTGAATTTGAGTCAGTCCAGACTGTCCTCACCGGAACCAAAAAAAAAGATCTTGTTAAACTCTCGTAATAACCAGCAAACACATTCATGTGGCTTTGCAAATTTAATCATTATTCTTCACCCAAAGTGAAGAACGAAATCATGTGGTTTTGTTCTGCAACAATTCAGGCCCCTGTTCTTATACACTGACAATAAACAATAATTCTGCTTCGTCTGAATTTTATGTATCTATCTTTATTTGGCTGCATGAGTTATTAGAGTTTTGTATTTTCCACCAGTTATTCTATTTAGTTTCAAACTTTTGTTTCCAAGTCAGTTTAGCTGAGGTTCTTTTCCAGAGCAGCTTTGCTCATTCTTACTGTTTAGATTCTGTTTCTCAAATTTTTTTGTAAACATATTATTTTTAGTCACACTGTACATTCATAAGAGAACTACAATGGAATAAAACAATGCAGAAGTTTAACATTCAGTCCTGTAGACACAAGAGTCTCAATGAGGAGAGATGAACCGACAAATTTGACCAATCTGACAAAGATTCAAACTAAAGACATTTGCTCTTTATTTTAATTTTTTTAATTATATTTTCTACAGTGAGTTTAGGAAGAGGCGGCTGTGGGTCAGGTGGCAGAGCATGTCGTCTGTTAACTGGAAAATTGTCAGGTTGAAAGTATCATTGGGCAAGATACTGAATGCCCAGTTACCTCGGTGCATCCGTTTAAATGTTACGATAAAAGTGCTTATGCGTAAAAAAAAAAAAGAGCGCCTATATGCGTGTGGTGGTTGTGGTAAGAAAATGCTTTGAGTGCTCAAATTGAGTAGACAAGTGCGATATCGGTACCAGTCCGTTTAGTTTTGTAAGTGAACAATGCCATTTTTGTTCTTGTTCTAAAGCCTGGTTTTTATTTTATGTTAATGTTAACAGGAATATTTGATTTTCATTTTTAGTTTAGTCTTTATTTTTGTAACTGTGTCAGAGCCAATTGTTTGTTGTTCTAATTTTTATGAACAGTTTGGGACCACGCGATATTTTTGATCTTAAAGGGTGAAGCTGATTTAAAAATGCAAGGGTACAGCAAGCTGTCACAGGAGCACCCCGTCATGTTCTTAGGCTTTTAAGCACCTTCACGTCCCTCCTGGAAGAGAGAAGTATGGCGACTTTCTCCTCCAGGACCTGTGATTTTACCCACTAAAGTAGAATATTTAAGCTCTGGGCAGAACCTCTACCTCTTCATTCAGAATGGAGTAAAAAGGGCACCTCACCACCACTTTAAGGCTGGCTAAAGTTACCACTTTCAAGCCCTTGTTCTCACACATTACAGAGGCAACATGGAGCACCAACGGGAGAGATTCAACACACCAAAAATGTCTTTTAGAGAGTTAATTCCTCTATTATTTATTAAGAAAAACAAATAACAGAGTTACTATGAAAAGGCACTTACTATGTAGGAGGATTGACAGTCACAGCAAACAATATTCCAAACAAGGAAAAGAAAATTCAATCGTAAATTCCAGCGCTAGACACAGTTCTCTAGCTAAATTAACACACACACACTCCCTTCATCAGGTCTGCATGATACCTTAACATGAACAATAAGTAACAAACATATTTGCTTTATGCTAATAAAACAGATACAGATTTTTATTAAAGCTTTTCCTAAGGATAAAGATCACCACTACACGTAAAACAAACCAACTACAAAAAGGTTATATGGTTATATATGAGGGTTATAAGAGTATATATGAGGATTACCACTAGTTTAAAGGTTATCACTACAAACAATAAACACTTCTACAATAAAAAAATAATTAAAACTTCAAAATTAAGATCCTGTAAAAGGAAGAACATTTCCTCACAAGCTTTATTGTACTGACCCCACATTATTTATTATCCATGCTTTGCTAAATGTGGATATCTGTTATATGCTTTAATGGTTTTTACTTTATTTGTATTTGCCACAAAACTTCAACAAACAGCAACAAACTGTATTTCCTTTAAGCTCCCGACAAACTTTTGTCCCTACTTTCGTTTTTGAGCAGCGTCGGTGAGCGTTCAGACGGTTCGGTGTTTATGCAACGTCTGAGTGAGATGAAGGCACCAAAACTTGCCATGACGACTGGGTCTTTGCACGTTGTGCAGCCAGAGCTCAAAACACGCAGATTCTGACAGCCCTGATGAAAAGCTCCATGTTTTATCCTCAAGGGCAATTCCTCTTCTCACTTTATGTTTGAAAGGTCTGTGAGGATGCTGCGATCCTTCCTGTTCTTCCGAAACAGCTGTAACATTCCTGAACATTATAGTTTAATGGATAAATGGCCTATATAGTAGTTATCATTAGAATGAAGTGATCTCATTCTGTTGACTGACGTTTTTGTTTATTTCAAATGGAAAAACTGTGAAGATAAATTATGAACTTCAAGTCTAACCTGCTTTTGAAGCAGCTGCAATAAAGTTTTTTTCATAGCTAAAATGACTGTAAGAGAACAACAACAGTCGTGCTAAACATACATAGGATTATCATAAATCTGCAGAGATCTGTGGTTTTACTGAGCTTTGCAGGGATTTTCAGCTGTCAGAAACTTGGTGTGGTATCACTATCAAGAAAACTTCTGCAATATTAAACCAGAAAAAAAGCATTTCCTAGTGAAAATGCAATGTGAATGCTGAAAGCCGAAAGATCAATGCAATGGCTTGAAGTGCTTAAAATATCTTAAACTTATTTTGCTGAATCAGCTTTATTGCAGAAAAAAGAAAAAAAAAAGAAAAAAGCACATTCCCTTCAAAAAGAGTGACACACAGAAGAAAATTGTGCAGATGACCCAGAAACAACAGGTTACCACAAAAACTGTAGGACAAATGTTTTACACTATGAGCACAAGGAGATGTTACTGAAGCAGGACATGTATTTTTTTTATGTCTATACCACAGAAATTGAGCGAGAAATGGAAGTTTCAAAAGTGCCTCTGTTTTGTTTTTTGCCCCAAAGAAAGAAAAGTTAACACCGGAGGGCATGGCAGATGTGGAGGGTACTATTGACACTCTGAAGCTCAAAGTTTAAGCTCATAGTTTCTATAAATGGCAGAACTTTGAAAAGGTCATTTTCTTAAAGAGCACAACCATAGTTACAATTTGAAGTATAAATTGTGGGGGTGGATCAAAATTTGTGGGAGTAAAAAAGAGCTGAATGAAAGAAAAAATTGAAAAGTAAAACAGCTCAAGGTCTGCAGTGGGTGATGATGTCACCACTCTAAATGCCCTCCATAGAAAACTTTCTGAAAATTTCATTAAACTTAAACTGTCACTGTTTAAAAAAAACGGTCTCTAAAAAAAGTCACTGAGGAATGTAACTATGTATATGTTACAGTATTTTATTGCAAAAATCAAATTCATGGTAAATACTGGCACCTGTAGTTGAACTACAGGAACTTGACTGACTTGACTTGACAAGAACTTGACTGTAGAAAAATACAGTACAACTGCTTATGGTTAATTATAAGAAAAATAACAGATAAAGCCGATGGCAAAGACACATTTTTAAACTTTAAAAACGTGACTGATCCAACTACTCGTCCAATATTCAGTTTAACTACACAATTAGGTAATGCTTAACAGCATTCACATTAATTTAACAAAAGACAAGAAGCTGCTTTCATTTCGCGTGGAATGAAAGGTAACAGAAAAAAAGTCTTTACAAATGTTCCCATCGCTACACAACACAAGAAAATGGCAGTTGCCAGTCTTTCTGTGCTGCTGCTCTTAATGCTGCAGCTTTCTAACTCAGTAAACAGTAAAAGGCTTTTTCCTATATTGTGAAATTTTTGGCACACAGCCACTGAAAGCAGTTTTCACCAGCACCAAAGGAAACCAATAGAGAAAAGAAAGAGCTATTTAAATTATATCAAACAACAGTTAAGCACGAAGAATGTAAAGATAAAATATAAGTCATGTTTTACAGAGGCACCTGAGCGGCACTGTTTTTTGGTTTTGGACTGGGTCTAAACTTCATGCAGGAAATGCGTTTTTTAGTCATAGTCCAGACACTCACGTGACACTCAGCTGTTCCCGAGTCTCCTGGTAGTTTTTCACAAAGCTTTATTGCACGGATGTCAGTCACGCTTCTGGAATTTTACACATGCTTTTGTATTCAGGGTCAAACACCACCTTCCAGCACCAACACTGGTTCATAAGGCGCTCTCCGGAGGACATGAGGGAATAATTTTATTCCTAATAAATAATCTTATATTTGTAATAGCAATGTCCCCACAACACCAGGCAAACCAGCATTTGTTTCGTGTAAGTACTTTAGTCCAAAACTAAAGGGACTTAAATCTGCTTGTATCTCTCCTACTCTGTGTTCACACAGAATTCATTAAAACGGCTCTCATTTCTTTCCATGATGATTTTTATTTTGGACGGTGGTGTTTGTAAACCTTTCTTTTAAAGTTATTTAACAACCTGCTTCTTCTCACTGATAAAGTCTCAAGTTAATATCACCGAAGACATCTGCCAATATCACTGTTCACAAACTGAATGGCTTTCACGGCTGCTCTGTGATTTCAGCTATACTGACATTAGATAACCATCTAGCAAAAATTTAAAGCCATGCGCTAAAAGGGGAATTTAAAGGTGAATCGATTTTGTTAGAGCTAGCCAAAAATACATTTGGCTAGTTATCTATCTGGAGTGTAACCTTTTGTGATGTGTGTTTGATAATTGTGTCAAAATGCTCTAAATGGTCCAAGAAAAATAAAATCCTGCAACAGTGAGTCCTGCTCCCTTCAGCTCTGGCTTTAACCACCTCAGTAGGTTCCATTTCATCAAGCTGCCAATTGAGGCGTCTGCTTCATGTGCTGTACTGTAGGGTCTTCCACTTCTCATTCTGTTCTGATTAGAGCCACTTTGTGTGGGCGTGGTACACACCATTGTAGGAAAGCTTTCGTTTTTTGGTAGTTTCCCATGTGGAATTGTGCTCCTGTATCAGAAGAAAAATGTGACTAGTATTTTTTTTCTTTTTTTTTTTTAAATTTCTGCACTAGTCTAAAACTAAGTGTAGGTGTGTGTGTATTTGGTCTGGTTTTACAGTACTGTGCAAAAGTTTTAAGCCACCTCTCATTTTTTTATATATTGCAAGTGCAAAATACAGTGCAGTGATTCATCAAAACATGCAAACCTTTATAGAAATGCAGTATATGATTCAGAAAGAGCGATTCAAGCTATAATGACCTTGAAAGTCAATATTTGGTATGACCATTATTCTTCAACATAGCCTGAACTCTCTTAGAAAATCTGTAGAAAACTCTCTTTTGTTTTGGTCTCTGTCAAGATGATCCCACACTGCTTCAATAATGTTGCAGTCTGAGCTCTGGGGAGGCCACTTCACGACTATTATATATTTTTCTATCCAGGTATGCGTTTACTGTATTGGCAGTGTGGATAATTTCCATGAAGCCATTGTCAATAAGAAGCTTTCCAGTTGGCCTGCATGGTAGATCAAAATATGATGGTACTTTTCTGTGTTCATAATTCCATTAATTTTGTCAAGATCGATAACACCACTGAAATGCAGCCCCAAACAATGACAGAGCCCCCCACCATATTTTACAGATGGATGCAGACACTCACTGATGTAGCTCTCTCCTGACCAGACTGATCAGTCCACAAGACCTGTTTCCACTGATTTTCATCCAGTTCTTGTGTAACTTGGCATATCTCAGCCTTTCCTCCCCATTTTCCTTCCTTAAGAATGACTTCCTTACAGCCACCTCTCCACTGACACCAGTTCTGATGAGGCTTTGGTGAACAGTAGACCAACTGAAGGACCATATTCATCTCTCAGCTTCTGTGTCAGGTCTTTGCTGGACCCCCCCCCCCCCCCCCCCCCCCCCCCCCCCCCCCCCCCCCCCCCCCCCACACCCCCCCCCCACCCCCCCA
>VUQJ01031663.1:9570-30260 GCA_015108635.1 Andinoacara biseriatus | reverse complement strand
TCTGCAGACCAGTCGAGCCTGATGCAGATCTGTCTCAGTAAATCATACATATTCCACCCTCTGCTTACCTCCCACTCTCTCTTCTCTCTCGCTCTCTCGGCTTCAGTGGCACGAGCAGAAACCAACAAATATTTGCTAAAACATCTGCACATTAAAATCACAAATCTGTTAGCGGACGGGACGCTTCTGCAACGATCCAATATTATGTGCATGTCGTCACGTCAATAATGTTCAGAGTAATTTGCCCCTTGGTTGGTTTCATTTTCAGCTTGTGCAACAGAATCGCACAACTCTGCAAATTAATGAAGCGCGGCTAACAGAATTGATGGCACACGGGAAGACGAATAAAAGCCCGAGGTGAAAGGACTGAATGTTTAACCGAAGAATCGCTCAGCATTAAAAATACACGTTCAGTTTCTCAGCTGTCAGAAGCCGTCTGCCAGGCTGCTGGTTTGTTTGTTTAGGAGCTTTAATGCAAAACTGATGCTAACAGTCAGAGCGCGTGTTATAACTGCCAGTGCAGCAGAGTGTACAGCAGAGCTGAAGAAAAGGAGCAGAGTTGTGTTTCCGCTTAAAGACGATGCATGAATACAGAATATTACATGACTTTGGAACTTTGAGGTATAAATGTGTAATAAGTGCATTATTTTGAGCAGACTCAGTCCCCTCTAGAAGAGCTTGGACGTAATTCTTGAGGTTACTTAAAATGTTTGCTTGGAATAAAAACACTAGACAAAAATATTTTACTATAATTTTTTTTAAAAATTGGTTCAAAGTTCCAATAAAAGGATGAAATGAGCAGGCGCCTTCATGACAATAGTGGGGTCTTGAACACATTTCCCAATAATGGTCTGGGAATGTCTTCATAAAGCCCACAAGGAGCATTAACATGAAAGGTCACCACTGTCTGAAGGACACACAAAGCCAGCAAAGTTACATTATCCATGTATAAAAAGGTCTTTTCACAAGTAGAAAATGTAAATATATTGAGAACCTTGGAGCTAAAAGATCATCTTTCCAGATGGTGATTATGTGCTTGGATGTTTGAGTCATGTCATGACTCCAAGACCTCTTTAAAATTCACTTTAGCTCCATAGGATGGATGTCAGGATGTTCGGACACACGTTCACAGCTAATTATGAGCGTGTGTGTCATTACAGACCATCCAGAGGTCGGAGGGGCTTTGGGGGCAGTTGGTGAAAACAATCTGTGCAAAGCAACTTTGAATATTGTTGATGTCAGAGACGTTTGTCTGTGTGTGTGTGTGTGTGTGTGTGTGTGTGTGTGTGTGTGTGTGTATACACAGCAGAAGGGGGGGTTCACAGAGTGAGGAACACGTTCCTATACTGGTGAATAAACTCCCGGAAGCACTACACTGTGAGTGTGTGTTAGTCTGTAGTTTGGGTTTTGTGGGAAGTGAGGACCTCTCGGCCGGTCCTGTGGGAGGGACCTGACTGTCCATCAGGGTCCTCACAGAGACAGAAGTACCAGAGTGAGAAAGGGAGGGGTTAAGAATGGTGTGCATGTGTGTACTTTTTGCATTTGATGTATGAGTGTTTGTGGAGCATTTTCCCGCACACATTCTGTGCGTGTGCGTGTGTGTGCGTGTGTGTGTATCACAGATCTATAACCCGAACTGAGAGCATCGTCCCGTTAAAAGGTATCGATCGAGCCATCCTCCTCCCCTCCCTCGTTCCATCTCAGTCTCTCTCTCGGCTCTCCTCTCCCTTTTTAAGTCTTTGTCTCTCGCTCCCTCTCCTCTCTCTGGGGTGGTCTCAGGTTCTCTGAATCATTACTGTATGGAGACAGAAGGCTGGAGGGAGGGAGATGAGGCTCATATGACCCACCAGAAGGGACAGAGGGAGGGAGGAAGGACACGGGGAACTGATGGCCGGGTCATGTAACGGTGTTAAAGTAAGTGAGGAGCACGGAGAATAAAAAAAAAAAAAAAAGACAGATTGAAGAGAGAGGTGACTGAGGTGGAGAGCAAAAAAAGGCTGAAGTTAGAGACTGATTGGAAATAGGAGAAGGAGAGAAGGATGTAGAGTACATACTGAGAAAGAGGAGAGTGGTGAGGGGGATGATGGGAATTGACAGGAGGATGTAGATGCTGATGGGAGTAATTTAACACTTCAGTTCGATTGGGGGTCAGGAGGGACCCCACAGCTCCCCTTCAGCCAGACTCGCGGAGTCAAAAACTCCGTCGGCTTCTTGTTCTTCCAGCCTTGACCTTGAATAAAACAGGTTTTAATCGTACATTAAAAGACTGGCTCACGTCTTTGTGTTTGCTCATTGTATCATTTCTTCAGTTTAAATAAAAGGTGCAGAATCAACAGCTCGGATCAGATCTCAGATCTGAGTTTAAGAAATAAAGTCTGTGTTTTTGGTACAAAATATAAATATATCCCACTGTATGAGAAAACCACAAAAATGATATGAATAAAAACAATTGTGAAGCAGAAACTTCAAATGTTTGGTGATGAGGACTAAATGTTAGTTGGTGGAGTCTTTATGTAGAGCAGCAGTTCTTAATGTCATTACCTCCTAGTTCTTCCTGTCCATTAAATGATTTTTTTGGGACTGGAGCTCCAGCTCGTCGCTGATTCACTCATTAGTCCAATGCCAGCCATCTATTTGCTCCCACTTATTCAGCTTTGTGTCACGGTGGAGAGATAAACACAGTTTTCCAGTTCCTCGAGCCTGAGGTGCTGCACGGTCACGGTGACATCGGTAATCTTTCCAGGGCGTATCAGGGCGTATCCCTTCAGAGATCCAGACTCCTCACCCTATCTCCAAGGCTGGCCCACACACTCTGTAGAGGACGCTGATTTTAGCCACTTGCTTCTATCCACAGCTTCATTATTGTGGTCACCATCAGCTCCTGACTCCAGGTGAGGGCTGAAGGGTAGATTACTCATTTCTGTGGATGCACACCAATCCTCTAATCCATCTCCATCACTCTCATGAATGAGATCTTGCAATACGCAAACTCATTTGCTCGAGGAAGCATCTCTCTGCCAACCCAGAAGGAGCAATAAACCGCTTTCTGGCACACACACAGAGCACAACATTAATCAGCAACAATTTAATAATCAAAAGCTTTTGAATTTCGTGAAACCTGTGCTGCTTCCAGCCTCTTAAATCTGAAGATTTTGCATTTCTGTGTTGTATGACTGGAAATTGCTTTTCTTTTTGTTTAACAGGGCATCCAAAGAAGTCACCTTGGAATATGATAAACTGTAAAAAAGCATTTTTTTGGCATCCTGATGATAAAACGATGAAAAAACTAACTGGGAAAATGTGCTTCCCATTAATTGATAAAGGAACAGAGCTTTTTATTCTTCACCCCTTTTCATTTTATTTCCCCTTAATCATTTCGATTGAATCCTGTTGAGGATCCCTGAACTCTCTGTGACTTTCTGACCAACAACCTTCCACAAGAATTTCAATTAACTGCCACTAAAAATGATGAAAAGTGTCCAAAGTGTGTGCTTTTTTCTCCCTTCCTTCCTGAATAAAGAATAATCAGATGCTCAAAGATGGCTGTTCAATTATCAGAATTGTTGCAGAATAATTTTCTGTCAATTGACTAATCAGTTAATGAGCTGCTTGTTAGCTGAAAACATGCTGGGAGGATTCTGAAAATGGCCAGTTTGAACATGGAAATGATTCCAAAGAGAAACCTGATCGTTGTTGCAGGAAAAACGTGCCACAAAATTACCAAATCTCCCTCACTCACACACACACACACACACACACACACACACACAAGCAGTAAACCAGGGTGTGATTTCATCTACTGTAGCAACAATAGTGTCTAACAGAAGCACATGTTTAAGTGCTCATTAAACTGTGTTACTCAACCCAGACATTACATTGGCATCAACAGCTCACCTCAGTTTGAATGATGAGATGTGACATGTAATATTTGTGTGTGTGTCTTTGCTTTTGATCATGAAATGTAATCTCTGCTGTGAGG
The DNA here is from genome assembly GCA_015108635.1 of Andinoacara biseriatus. Taxonomy (NCBI): domain Eukaryota; kingdom Metazoa; phylum Chordata; class Actinopteri; order Cichliformes; family Cichlidae; genus Andinoacara; species Andinoacara biseriatus. The sequence goes on along the minus strand of VUQJ01031663.1, from coordinate 26,281 downwards.
ACCTGTGAGCTTGAATCCTCCTCGCTGTCACTCAGCTGAACAGAAGACCGATAAAGTGGAAACGCCGGCTTTCGCGATGACGAGAACTCAGTCGCCGCTGCTCAGAACAGCAGAGCTGAGATGATCCTGACCTGTTTTCTCCAAACAACACATTTTTATATGGTTTAGCTCTTTGGGCTTCAGCAGGAATTTCATGTTGTCATTCATAATTATAAACTGCAGTCTAACAATATTACATCACATTTGGCATGAGTTTTGTTTCATTTAATGCAATCAGAACAACAAAAATCATCACATTAATGAAATGTATTGTAATTGTTAATGCAGTGAGTTACAATACCAATTTCATAATCAACCTAACGTAAAATCATCACCTTTCTTGGCACAGACACAAAAACAAGGTGTGTGTGGTGTTTTCTCAGTGAGCGGCGCCTTTGCAGACCTCTGTTTGGAGGCAGGCATTTGTTTCTAATTCCCTCTGCTACAAAGTATCATTGGACACAGACGCTGGTCCATTTTCTGCTGCAGGAACTTTGGAAGCTGTGATTCTTGGATCCAGTCCTGCTGCCCTGTTACGCTGCTGCAGGATGTTCTTGCGAGCGTCGTGTTTTCAGTGGAGAAAAGCTGGACAGTATTAAAGAAATGAATAAACAGAAAGAACATCAAAGTGTTAAAAAGCATGTTTTCTGTGTCGCCTGCTGAGTATTGTTAAAGTGTAAACGTGTTATTATCCTTAACTGCATGAGTATCACTGTATATGGCTGAGCCACCCTCAGTCTTTTCCTCAGAAGCTGCCTTTTAGTCGAGCCCACTGACCAGTATCAGAGACCCAGCTGTTAATTAACTGCTGGTTTTTGTCTGAGGAAAAGTGGCACTAATGTTCATTTATTATAGTATACTACTCTGTCTTTGATATAAGATAATAAAACAAGCGTCTTGCAGCATTTCTTTTTTAAGAAAATGAATTTGATGTCCATCTCAGTGTGTTAGTGAAGTTGGTGTTCGGTCACAGAGCTGCGCGCTGTCAAAAAAAGTCCCTGCAGGCCATTTGTTGGCTGCAGTTAAAAACCCGATCAAAGATCCATGAAAAATGATGTATACTGGTGTGATAACGTATTCAAAAGGCTTTGTTTTTTTACATGTAGATGTTCTTGAAAATATACAGCAAACTACTGCAGAGTCCTCAGACAGGCAACACAAAGCAGTGGTGAGAGTTTTAATTACTGCCACAGATCTGCTGATCACTGAATCAGAGACGAGCTGAAATAACCAGATTCAAATCACAGAATTTTAAACTTAACAGATTTTACAATCGACTGAGATGAGATCAGAAGATATGGCTGACTAAGATATGATAACACCCCCCTCCCCGAAAACAATTTTGAGGGTTATAATTTCTCTGTTTCACCCTAATTTAGACCGTTCTCCATGAGGCGGAACCCTTCAGAGGTTCCTACGTTCGGGGGAAAGTTCCTGCAGTGGAAATGCATCTAAAGTCCTTTTCTCCAACATTTTGCGATCAGTAAATTCCTCATCTGTGCCTGTCATGATTCTTGGTTTGTTTATTTCGTTGCAGCAAAACAACTTACTGCAGGTTAAACAGGGTCACCGAACACTCTGAAAGACTTACTATAAATGGACTGAAAGCTCTTGGTAATATCCATCCATCCATTCTCTGCCACTTATCCATCCGCTCTGCATCGTGTCCTGGATGTGCCGCAGCGTCTTGTTCCAGTTGGACATGCCCGAAACACCTCATTTAGAACGGCATCCCGGTCAGATACGGGAACCACCTCAATGGGCTTCTTTCAATATAGAGTAGGAGCAGCTGAGCCCAGGTACCCGTCAGAGGAAGCTCTTTTCTACCTCAGCTCAGCGGGCTGCACCAGTCCTCCATCCCTGCATTATTGAGGTTGTAATCTAGAATCCAACAATCTGTGGAAGCTGATGTTTCTATCGTAGGTACTTTGTCCATTGGGATCAATAGCTGATATTGTGCATGTGTTTTCCAATCCTCAAATTTAAGACACCCAGTCACTCACAGTCTTTAGGCTGAAAAATGTTCTGCCTATAATATAAAGTGGAAACCTTCAGCAGCAATGATAAAACGTTCACAGCGGTGGTTTTCCCTCCCTGTTCAATGAGCGACTCCCAAAATGTGTCTGTGATGCTGAGAAGCGCTTGGATTTGAGGGTAGAAACTGAAAAGGGAGGAAACCAGCTGATTCCCGCTGAACTCTGCTCGACACTTAAACTAAAGGTTGGTGACATTTCATTCATGGCCTTGAGAATCAGTCCAACTCGCACGGCCGCCGTCACCTGCAGCCGCCAGCGGGTATGCGCTTAATTTCATGGCCTGAAAATAAGATTCCATCGGCGTTCATAACAAGACTAGCTTGCATAAATACAACATGGCTTTGCATGCTGCTGTGTTGTTTGGTAAGGCTACAGGCTCACTGGTCATGTGCTTCAAAGCATCTGAGAGATGGGACAAGGAAATAAAGAGGAGCGAGAAACAGGCACCATTTCTCGTCTGGCAGTTAAGACGCTAAAAGAGGAAGTAAATTAAATATAACACTGTGAATGAGCAGGATGAATGGAAAGGGAGGGGCGAGAGGAAGTGAGGAAATAGAGAGAGAGGATGTGTGTGACGTCTGTGCCGCTGCATAAAAATAAAACGTGTCCAGTCCCTTGGTTGAAGTGCTCCCTGAAAGCGTGCGCAGCTGAAGCACAAAAAATGTGAGTGCAGATGAAACGACCCTGAGCTCAGAGGGAGGAAGGTGACCCGCTGATGCATTTACATCACACGAGCGCAGCGAGGAGCAGAACGTAACGAGGTGAAGTTAATGGTGTGAAAGAGAGATGGAGAAATCCAGCGGCTGATTATATTAACTGATACTGTACACACTTTAATTATGTTTTTAATTTAAGCAACTAATTATCACTGTTTGTGGCTTAGATTAAAATAAAAATCAAGTTTCCATTCAAATGGAGCACCGAGTTTAACTCCATGTGTCAACACAGTCTCCTTGAATTTATACTACAGATATTACAGTTTTCGCAGTTCCACAGTGGTTTTTCGGTGAGTGAAGTGCTGCATTAACCAACAGAGTTTATAAACATCCATAAAACATTTTATTAATCGTGCAGTCACTGCGAATAACAAGACTGACAGCCTTATGTTTTTTTTATACTTTCTAAACCAGCTAGAATCAGTTTTCCTTCCAAATGTAGCATAAATTTAAACCATGTAACAGGAATGACTTCTAAACTCAACATTACCTTTTTGGCTGCCAGAAGTGACGATATTTGAACCAGAGGCTGATCGGCTCATGTCAGCGAAAAGGACGCTTACGTGACATGAAGCGAAGGTATTCGTGCCAAAACCTTCTGCTTCATAAGGACACGGCACACGGTGGGAGGCCAGCAGGTCATTATGTGTTCGTGTGTTTCTCCTGGAGAATGAAATGCATGCTGGGTAAATGCTACCTTTCTGGGCCTAGAACACCCTTTCACTTTCTGATCAGATGAAGGTTAAACCAAAAAAAAAAAAAGAAAAAATTGAGGTTTAACATGAAGGTCTGTGGCTCGAGGAGCTGCAGTTCTGGACGTCCCTCCATTAAACTGATGGACGATATTTCAGCCCTGACATTACATGAACTCCAGTATAACTCAGTGTGATGCACTTTGTGACCTTTCTGTGAAAATTATGTACAAATAAATTATTGCCATTTTTTATTGGCTCCAGTAGCCTTCGTGTTTTTGGGTTTAAACAACAAGGGCAGATTCATTAAGGTTTGCAAAAAGGTGTAAGAGGAAAAAAGGCAGCAGAACGTGCTGTCAGTGATTAAGCATGTGATAAAAATACGGCTGGACTCGCTGCACATGGTTATTAGTCTGCGTCTGATATTTTCTTCCTGATTATCTTCCATCTCTAACTTCAGAGAATTCCTGTCTGCTCTCAGGTCTCATTTATTTGCAGTATTGAATATAAGTTGTTATTCCACACTGAACGCTTCAGTGAACTTCCTTCTGCTATTCCCAAAGTGGTTTTGGTGGTTCTGTGTTTGTGATGATTTTAGGACCACAGTGTTGGAAAAGCCGAGCACGGAAAGGTAAACTTTAGACTTCTGTGTTCAAAATCTCCTCAGACAAATATGAATGTAAAATCTTTTTAATGTGTCCTCTGGCTTTTTTTGTGCAAAACGTTTTTGTCTGTTGGTCATTTGGTTGTGCGCAGGTAGAACTTTGTGGGTTTATCGAAGCTTTCCCGTTGAAAACAGCTGCCTCCTGCTGCTGGAAATAAAGCTGACAATAGCAGAGAGGCTGAACCATATGGTTCATTTGAGGGTCCCAAAGCTGTGAGCTAAAAATGGAATTTAGCCGAGCTGACTGAGGATCGTTAATCATAATCAGCGATAACTGTATGAGTTATTCAAACACTGATGATGTAGAAAGTATTAGTATTGTTTGTCAAGGTTTGAGTTGTTTCTAATGCTCAAACACTTTCAAAGTATATGAGGGTCGCCCGGCCTACTCAGGCTACTTTGACCTTATATTTGTTATGTTGTTGTGTCATGCTGTCAAACACACAGACTCACACTAACTGCAGTGAATAATGTCCTCTGTGTAGTAGAACCCAGCCGCGCGATTTCTAAGAATGATGCCGATGTTTGGGGATTTAAAATTCCCGTATTCGGATACATCAGCCAGTATTTATTTTTTCTTTTCAGCACAGGAAGTATAAACAGATTTCCCTGTTTGTTATATGGCGGGATTTACGCTCTGCCGCGTGGATCAGGTGACATAACAGAGTGCCCCCTGGTGGAAAAACTATGCAAGCTATGCACTCATTACCTATACAAGAAGATTGGCAAATAGCTAATATTTGACCAATCCAGGAAATTCTGGCATTTTCTGGGAGAAAAGTCATTGATTATCTTCTTAAAGTGACTCTCCGTGTGATCCCTCGTTCATTTCTAACATGTAGAAGACCACTGTCCTCGGCAGGCGCTGACAGACAGTGTGAGAAAGACTTTGAAAAATGCTGAAAGTGATCCACAATTAGGCACCTTTTTCTTTCAGAGATGTGAGAAGGTGCAGCCAGCTTCCCTGATCCGCTCTGTCAGTACTCGGACTGCTGGACCGTACTGCAGCCTGCCTGGGAACTCCCGCTAGCACCGTTAGCATCCAGGGCTGCAGCAGCGCGGCTGAACGTTGACACCTGACATTTGACCTGTTTCATTAAATGTAGTTTAATAGGCTAATTTACAAATTATTTAAACAATTCTATAATCATACTTCATGTTCAAAATCTTTTTACTCCAATTTCAAAAACAGTACTACTTTACACATTTAAAAAAATCTGAAGGCCCTGGAGCGCCATTAGCCCCATTAGCTCCATTAGCTCCAGGACCCTGGGTGTGTCCCCGCTTTGTGGTAATCCATGTACAGTATCAGGATATTCTAATAATCAGCAAAATGAAAAAATGGAAATCACTTTTTCTCTTGCGGTATTGTGATGATATCGTGATGTGAACTCTGCATTACCTTAATCTGGGTGTTATCTGTAATCACCTTATCTATATGCATGTTAATATGATGGAGGACAAACAAAACAGAGACAGAGGAGATAAGATGGGAAATTGGATGAGCGGCTAACACAAAAGAGTGAAAGGAAAAGTCAAAGGGGGGCAGAGACTTCAAGGGCAGAAATGAAACTGACTCAAACTGATGTAAGTTTGGGTTAAAAGTGTACTTTCAAATAAATGATGGAAATAATCAAACTAATTGACACTGAGGGGCGAGAGAGGAGAGTCGAGGAAACTCTCAGAGCTATCGATCTGAGCAAAGTCACTCAGCCGTTGTCCTCTGGAGGGTAAAACATGCTGCTGACCTTCAAACAATGTCATTAACTGATGAGGAACAAGCTGGAAACAAACAGATAATGAAGACAATGATCAGTTATTAGCGACTTTGGAAACAGAGTGGATAATTAGGGAGATTATGTTGCAAAGCAGGTGAGACGCTGCTCAAAATAATGTACTGCTGGCAGTGTGTCGGATCATTAGAGGGGAGAGCACGGGGGTTTGACTCTGACATGAAAGTCAGCTGTGAGGAAAAAAAATCAATGATTGGGATTCATCAGCATCAGCATGATGACAACTGCAGAATTTCAGTATTTTCAGGCTGATGACATCTGAAATTTAGATTCAAGGACTCTGTGGTGACAGTTGTGTTGGGGTGCAGCTGGATGACACAGCAATAATCGTGATTAGTAAATGTAAAGTTACACGTGTTTTATTGTTACCAGGTTGCCTGTCGGCATGTTTAAGACAGAGAGGAGGTGGAGAAAAGGAGTTACAGCCTTTGAATTAAAGCTGCACTTCAATCACATCCTGACCATTTGATTTAAAATCCGCTGTGGTGGCAAAACTACAAACATCGTGTCTTTCTCCAACAAATTTACCCAACTGCATGAAATAAATGAAGTTCGGACTTAGTAAGACCAAATCAGAAAAGAATGAGTCCGTCAGAAGGACCGCTCAGGGAGACAAAGTCAGAGAGGCAAGGATGTTTGGACATGTGCAGAGGAGGGAGAGTGGATTTACTGGACTAAAGATGTTTAATATGGAGCTGCCAGGCAGGAGGAAAAGAGGAAGAGCTCAGAGGAGGTTCATGGATGTAGCGAAGGAGGAAAGGTGGAGGGTTGGTGTGACAGAGGAGGACGGCGAGATTGAGACAGATGATCCGCTGTGGTGCCGCCTGAAGGGAGCAGCTGAAAGAAGGCGATTTATCAAAAATTTAATGCAAGAAGTAGATGCTGAAGCAACCAATAAGCAAAATAAATTTCAAATAATTAGTAGTTGTAGCAGAAATCTATTTAAATACTGCCAGTGTGTTGTCCTCGTCCCTGTGTTGTCATTACAACACATCATAAAGATTTAAACCAATAATTTAACAGCCCAAAGCAGTAAATAAAAGCTTCAAGCTACAGGAACAAACTTTCTTTGGTTGGATCATAGAGCATATAGATCAACTTTTTCTCCTGCAGATGTTGCATAATAAACTGTGACTCTGGGAAAACCTGATCTTTTATTTGTCCTGTTAATGGATGTTGCTACTTACAGCACAGGATGCAGCAGTGGTTTAAACGGCGCTGCAGTCGGTGTCCTCTCTGAGGGTGACGGGGCGACCGTCTGATGGATGCACGCTCTACTATTCCCTCTGCTGCCAGACCGGTGTGTGTGAGACGGGCTGCACGCCACACACACCACCCTGTACCTGCAGCGGTGCATTATCTAGAGTCTAAGTCTGTTAAACTTCAGCTGATAATTAGCTGGTCTTTATTTGTCTAACGTGTGAATGTTAGACTGGTCTAACCTCATAGGCCTGGGTCTTAAACCTACATGCTGTATATGGATACGTCCATATGTGTGAGCAGTGTTAACAGATTTTATTTATTTATTTTTTTACAAAACAGATTCATAGTCTGCAAATGAAAGGCTTTAGAAATTTGTTTATGGATATCTTTATTCATAACGGAGTAAAATCTGCGGCGTGCACGACCCATTTATGAATAAAGATTAATAGGAATTTTCCTCTCTGTCACCATTTTTTTTATAGTGGATTAAAAACAGTCACAAATATAATATTAATATATGTGCACAAAATTTGGGTGTCCACACAGTGTGGAAGCAAAGCTAAAGTTGACAGAAACTCTGCAGCTCAAACTGGTCCTCACAGAGACGGAAATAGATGAACACACATCCTCTCACTCGCTCTTTGAAAGCTTCCAAAGGGAGAAGGGTCTACTCGCCAGCACGACTGCTGCTCTGCCTATCCGCACGCACGCACGCACGCACACGCACGCACACACGCACGCACGCACACACACAGTAAGAGAGCGAATGCTTTTACCTGTGTGCAGTCTATAAACTTTAGCAGACCAGCTGTCTCAATCATACAAACACCCGCATGCAAATTCCATCCAATTCATCATTGGCCCTGCTAGCTTTTATTGATTCTTACAGGGCTCTGTGTGTGCGTGCGTGTGTGTGTGTGTGTGTGTGTGTGTGTGTGTTTGAATCAGAGGGTTACATTTAAGTACGAATGCATTTGTAATTTGTTGTCCCAGCCTTCGTCTCTCCGCTGCAGCTGATTCCTTTTTATGTTTCTCTGTCATCGATCAATATCGCTAAGCAGTTTAGGCTGCTTGGACCTTTGGCTTCACTGTGGTGATGTGTATTGATTACATTTAATAATTGGAGTTTAAGGTCAACCTTGTCTTCTTCTTCTTCTTCGCTGCTTTCCCAGCCTGTTGTGACCCATGTCTGAGTGTCTTCCATGGAGCAGTAGAAGCTGAACCTGCTCAGTGCTTTATGCTAACACAGGTTCAACTGCAGTTTCATGTTGAACTGAGGTTTGACAAACTAGACATCTGTGCTCACAAAATCCAGAGAAAAACTACAGAAACTGCTGCGATCCAACAAACTTTTGACACTGAGGGGGTGGTGAGACAATTCGAAGTTGACAGCTGTGTCGGTCAGGACCAGAAAAGTCATATCGTAGCTGTCAGGAATCAGCTTCATCACCGTGTGAGCTGGGACCTGTTCTCAGAGTCAACCAAAGCACAAACCTGCTTCAGTGTGAGCCAGTTTGGGAGCTTGATGACGTGGCCTCTTAGGAGCCGTGTTCAGTGTCAAAGTGTTGCATGCAAACACTCTTTAGCTAAGACACTAACAAACTGCTCATTGCACTTAAGTTGATGAAAGCATGAGAAAAGCCGAATGAAGAAGAAACAAACATAAAATGTTTTTTTTTCCACGCGTTGGAGCCTCCACCTGCTGCTTCACATCACATCAGTGGATGGCAACTTGCATTAATTACTACTGCAGTACAGAGCAGTGCTGTTGTTTGCATTCATTGTATTTAGAGCTAAATGCAGATTTCCTCACAGCCTCGGATTTAAGTTTCACTGGAAAGAATGTTTTTGCCCTCAAACGAGGAGTTTCAAAGTCCATTGTTATCAACACCTGGTGAGGACCAGAAATCTGAGTCTTGATAAATAACCTGATGTTCTCTGCAGCTCCTCTCTGTCTGCTCCTTTTACTTTTTTCAGCACAATTTGATCCACCTTTAAGCGAGTTGTTGAAAAAAACTTGAGAATTGAGCTCTTCTCCCCTCCAGAAATTATACACTACTGTGCAGAGGTTTAAATAATGAGACCCTTTAAATTTATACACTATCAGGAAGGTGTGATTGTTCTAAATTTATCCTGCAGCTCGAGTTCGGAAATAGACAATCTGATCCCCTCAGAGTCCGGATCTCAGAGTCCAGATCTCAGAGTCCGGATCTCAGAGTCCGGATCTCAGAGTCCGGATCTCAGAGTCCGGATCTCAGAGTCCGGATCTCAAAGTCCGGATCTCAGAGTCCGGATCCTGGCGTCCTGGGGTCAGTCTGAATTCTTTAATTTCCATAAGCAATGGAAACAAATGTTCTCTGATTTAATAAAGTGCCTGTTGTAACATAAACCATGTTCCTCACTAAGGTCAGTGCCTTTTAATAGCATTGCCACGTCACAGAGGAGTTGTTATTCTTGTTTCATTTTTGAGTTATTTGTGTTTTTCTGCACATAATTTAACTTTATGAATGTTTATTTAGGAGGGCTCTGCTCCCTGCCTCATCACATCCCCTCCTTTCTTTGTGTGTTGCCTAAAACCTTACAGGGCTGGGTTGGACCCTCTTCTGTCTTCAGAGTTTTTTTAGTTCTTTGTGGCACCGATTCAACGAGCTGCTGGAAACATTCCTCGGAGATTTTGGGCCGTGTTGATGTGGTTGCATCACACAGCTGCTGCAGATGCTGCACATCCATGCTGTGAATCTACCGTTCCACCACATCCCGAAGGTGTTCTGATAGACTGAGATCTGGTGACTGTGGAGACCATCTGACTACAGTGAACTCACTGTCATGTTCAGTGAAACCAGTGTGAGGTGATTTGAGCGTTGTGAGATGGCTGGTTATCCTGCCATCAGAGGATGGGTACACTGTGATCAGGGTCAGCAACAGTACTCAGGTAGGGTGAGGTAGGATGCTCAGTAGGCATTAAGGGGCCCAGAGTGTGCCAGGAAACTATCCCCTCATCATCACACCACCAGCAGCAGCCTGGTCCGTTGATACATGCAGGGTGCATCCATGCGTTCATGTTTACACCAAATTCTGACCACGTCGTCTGAATGTTGCAGCAAAAATCGAGACTCCTTAGACGAGGCAACGTTTTCCCAATCTTCTGTTGTCCAGTTTTGGACTCTTCTTTGTAAACCCTAGAGATGGTTGATGCCTTTCTGCATTCGTTCTGATGCTCATTTTTAACTTCAGCAGATAAATTTGACCATGTCTGTAAATTGCATTGGTTGATACTTGTGTTATGGAGCAGAGGAATAGGTTTACAGGAACCCTGCGTCATGCTTGATAAACTTTGCGTTCAGCCTTGTTTCTTACTGATTTATTGATGTTTGGAGGAATTAAACCATCTGTATTAAAAAGAAAAAGCGGCGCGTCTCGGTGTCCGTGCTCTTTGGCTCCGAGGGAAATGGCAGCAGTGTGTCGTGCAGATAAAGCAGACATTTATAGAAATGCTGGTTGAGCGCTGGGCTTCTGCTCTGACTGTGTGTCCTTTTTTGGGTGTGTAGAAGTGGCTCCACTTGTTACTAAGGGCCCTTAAACAATACGCTTCATTATTTCTGGGCTCCAGCTGTGACGAGTGTTTAATAATAGTAGAATTAAACAGGTAGATGTTTATTATCAGCCTGCTCTTGTTAATGATCAGAGAGCTTCCCGTGGATATTATTCTTATCAGATGCAGCTGAACAGTCATTTTGTGTGGGCGTGTATTTAAGTGACACACTAATACTTCTCTCATTATGCAGGCAAAGCATTGTTAATTTGTTTTTCTGGAAGCCTCGATGTGTTTTCTGAGTCAGCGTTGAGTGTCAGCAGCAGTCTCAGGTTTAAACAGCTGATCACAGAGACTGCCCCTTTTTCTGCTTTGTTAACCTCCAAACTGTTGTGTAAATATAGCCGTTATTTAATATTTTTTATTTCCTGAGAAAGACCAAGAGGGAGTTGAATCACTTTGCAAGTAGAGAAAAGCTGGATTTTGAGGCATTGCTTTTATTTTGTTTATTGAGGCTGTTGAATATGAACGAGTACAAACGCGCATGAAAGAGTCTGTTTAAAATGCACCGATGATGACCATTGTTCACTCTGTGATTGACACTTGATCTGCTTCCGTGACCTAGAAAATGTCTTTTATGGATTTATTCCTCCTGCTTTGGGGATATTTTTCAGCTCAGTAAAGTTTTCAGGGGTAAACAGAGAGGTTTTATGCCACCGCTGGGACTGACGCTTTAAAAAATGAAAAGAAATTGCAACAGCAGTGTACAAAAACATCAGCAAAACAGTCTCCCAGAAAAGGCTTTCAGATACAGATCTCATCGGGAACCTGTTTGCTGAAGTTCCTTGCAGTATATTTACCTCTTTGTTTGTAGTTGTTTCAAATGAACCACAAAAAACTGGATGGCCAGAATGTGATCAAGCGTAAATTGAGCATTTTAATGGCAGTTTTCACCTCCTCGCATGCCTGTTTTTTTGTTTTTCTTTGAGTAAAAAGGGCCCATCTACCCAACAGTACTGCAGGGCTTCGAAGTGATTTAATGCAGAGATGTCAAACATATGGCCCGGGGCCAGAGCTGGCCTCCTAAGGGGTCCAGTCAGGCCCGGAAAATTTTCAGTCATTCCTAATTTTTCAGTATAATTCAAGAGTGGAAATGTGAGGAAAGTATTTCTGGCTGTTTGGATCATAAAGTAGTAAAGTTCTGTTTTGTTTTGTGTTGATTTTGTGTTGTTTTGTGTAGTGAAGCTACATAATAACAGGAAATTGACTAAAAAGAGGAAAAACTGACACTTATTATGGAATTTTTCTTAAGATGCGTCAGGCTGGTTTCTGTTTATCTGTTTTGCTGTTTAAGTGTGAAAGTTTTCAGAATCATTCGTACTTGAAGGGAAAAAATTGGAGCTGTTACTGTTCAATCATTTTCGTGGTCCAGCCCAGATTGGACTGTGTGGCACATGAATATGAACATAATAAGTTTAAAGGTTTTTACCTCATAGTAGAAATCATAATTGGTGGAGCCAGACCCTCCTCTGTGAGGCTGCTGTGACTGAGGCTGGTGGGAAGGGCTGAGTACACACTGCTCTATTGTGCGCCTGTGAGAGTTGTGAGGACAGAAAAAGACACGAGTCTGTCTCTGAAACCATTTCAGTCCTTACACACAATTAGTCTTTATTGTAGATCAGTGTATGTAATATGAAATGATTCCACCTGTGTTCAGGATCCTCATCCCTTCATTCACCTGTGCAAATACGAGACGTATGAAACGTATTGACTACAGTAGTTGTGGATTAACAACTCGATGTGGTGTGAATATAAGTTATGAGCCTCGTAGTCAGTCTGTGTAGCTGGTAAAGAGCTCATAACTGACTTCTTTTATTTGGCAGTAAAAAAACCTTTTTTTAAAAACCGTCTTACTGTGGCCGTCGTCACTGTCTCGATTGTATCGATGGTGTGACCAGTTTCCGTTTCAGTAGGCTCCAGTGCTGGTGTGAGCCTTGCTGGCTTATGTAACGTGATATCTGTCCAGGGAAGATTGGAGACATATGGAGCAGCGCCTCCTTAGACTGGTGCTGTTGGCAGGTTTCAACAAACTGACGACTAAAATATTTCTTTTTTACTAATATATTTCAGTTAACTGTAATATTTTCCATACGTATCTTAGATTAACCTTTTATTCACTGAAGAAGCTCCTGCTGGCTTCTTGCTTCTTATTTAAGCCCACGTAGCGAAGGTGGGCGGCGGCTTTATTTCTGTGTCGAAAGGAAACAAAATGAATCAACAGCCAATTTTAGAGAGAGGTGGTTTTCATGTGTTAACAGGAGAAAAGTCAGCATGAAGTCATCCAAAGACTGAGTGCCTCTCTGTCCAATCATTTGCTCTCGTCTTACAGTAAAGTGAACATTGAGCTTTTGAGAACTCGCTGCCTAATTAGACGTCCTCCATTCTCTCCTAATGGTGCCTCATTTTTGACACTGAACTATAGACCTGTAAAATCAGCAATTGTGTGCGTGCCTGTGCATGTGTGTGTGTGGTAAGGGTCAGGATCCTGACAGAGTGTGTGATGTTGGTCAGAGAGACGGACAGGGGGGCCGATGTCCCCCGAGACCTCATTATAGCCCTGCAAGGAGACGCACACGCACAAACACACTTTATGTCCGACATCTGGAAAAGGGCAGAGGGCGCATGTGCATAGAAGCACTCGACTACACCAGCACAAGTCTGAAAAAGGGCAGAGAGAGCACACACACACACACACACACACACAATGAGCGGTGGATCATACACATAGCAGCCATACAGCAGAGTCCTGGAATTCCAGCCCACTTTGTTAGTTCACCCTCTGTCGTCTTTTAGTCTAGTCATCTCTCTGCCTGCAGTTGTCACTGTGTTAAACAGCTGAGTGTCCTCTCTAACGTGAGACACGCGCCCCACCTTAGACCGCCTTTATAGCTCACACATACACACACATGCGCATGCGCACACACACACAATCCGTCAGACATCAATCCCATTCGCCTTGTCCCTCCCTGGAGTTTGTGTGTGAATGTCACGGCATGAAAAGCTCTTCGGGTTTGCTTTAAGCTCACAAGCAATCTGTCTGCGTTCATTAGCAGCTGTTGCTTTGTGGAGAACGAGAAAAGAAAAGTTGATAATGGCTAAAAGTTGTGATTGACGATATTCTGAGTGCAAGTTTGATTGGACAGAGTTTTGGAAATTGCAGGTTTTGATTTGTTATTTCAATGCAAAGACTGGATGGAAATTAAGAGCTGCTTTTGTTCTTTAAGCTAAGCTAAGGAAAATTCTCTCTCTAAAAAAAAATAAATTATATATATCTATATATATGAACTAAGTGGTGTGAAAACAGTCTGTGCAATAACAAACTGGGAAAATGAAGGAAAGTTTGTAATTAGAGTGAGTGTAAATGACAAGCAATAGAAATCAAGCAATGAACCCATCTGAGTTGGAAAAATGTCCCCATACTTCATAAATGCAGCTCTTAAACATGTGGCTGTGGGGCTGAAAGAACTAATGGCTGCTTTGTATTTTGAAAAAGCTCAGTTGGTGGAAAACAGTGCATGGAAAAGGTTTTAGAAATCAAAGTCCACTTGAGTTTTTCAGCCCCGTTTGTGTGAGATGCCCGTCAGGCTCTTGGAAAATAAGTTTAGAAGAATGCTAGTTGTATATAAAATGCTGGTGGACTGGTTTGATTTTTTTTAATAGAAATTGACTTTTGCTTTGAGATTGAAGAGGGATACATTCATTTGATGAAGGGAAAGATAGACTCAGGTTATTTAAAGTTTTTTAATTATACCTTTCTTTTTTTTTTTTGCATTTTTGTACGAAATGTTGCATTTGGTGTGGGTTAATGGAGCGGATATTTGTGCTTTCCCCCAATCACATGTTCATGGAACTCCAGTGACGATGTTCGTCCTCATTAACAGTGAAGTCTGCGTTACAGTCGGGCCAGCTGCTCCAGCTTGCGTTTGTAGCAGAGCGTCTGGCAGTTGGAACAGTTAAAGGCAGTTTCCAGTCACGAGGCGTCCATCTGGTATTTCCTCAGTGATTTTTGTTCACTGGTCTTGGTACCTTTTTTTCCTGACCCTTTGAAGACTGGTTATCCATATAGGACACCTCCTGTCATGACAGAAATAGATCTTGGTACATCATTGCTGCATCTTAAAAATAAACTAACAACATTTAAGGGGCAGTTTTTGGAACTGTCCAAGGATATCTGAGTTTGCATCATGTGTAAGTAAGTTAGAACAACATTAAAAGAACGGGATGATCCTGTAAGTCAGTAAACACAGATACTGACGTCTTTTCTATCCATCATTATTGCTGTTACAGTTGTAAAGGTTTTCAGGGGCACATTTTCTGTCAGAACCATATTAACCATACAAACATATTAATAAAAAATCTATTTAACTAGACTTGAAATTGTTCATATAATGGGGAGACTTCTTCACACACTCAGATTAATTATGGAGTTCCACAGGGTTCTGTGCTGGGACCAATTCTATATACACTATACTGTACATGCATCCGTATTATTAGAAAACATTGCATACATTTCATTGTTATGCAGATGATACCCAGCTTTATCTATCCATAACGCCAGATGACACACATCAATTAGTTAAACTGCAGGAATGTCTTAAAGACATAAAGGCTTGGATGACCTGGTCTCTACCCAAATACTTACTCTGGATGGCAGGATATGTCCTTCGATGCACATATTAAGCAAATGTGTAGGACTGCTTTCTTGCATTTGTGCAAAATCTCTAAAATGCTGAGTTTCAGAAGGGTCTGTGGTTATGCCACAGATCAGTCCACTGTTAGTTATGCTGCTATAAGCTCGAGCTGCTTGGGGACTTCCTGTGATGCAGCATTTCTTCCCCCACCTCTCTTCACTTCCCAGGTGTTCATACACCACCTCAGCATGCAAGTAACTTATAAAATATGTAAGACTCCCTTTTTGCATTTGCGCAATATCTCTAAAATTAGAAATAGACATGAGAAATGAATCCCATAGTTTAAAAGCAGCATACCCTGCGCCTCTCTCTGTGCTCTGTCTTTAATGTTCTTGAATGCAGCACAGAACCCCTTCCAGCTTCTGGCACATTGTAGCTAGCATTACCATGTTTCACAAATTGTGTGCTCTGCAAGAGGTTCTACTAATGGAGAGGCTCCGTGCCAAGCTAAAGGGAAATAAAGGCTTTGCTCATGTACAACCACCCCTAATAACCGCTGCCCAGACCTATGCTAGGTCATCCAAAAAGTAAGAAGGCACATGGGATAATAATCTCAGAGCTGATTTTCTTTTATTTCATTACTAAAGAAGCATTGATAATAAGAATATGTGTTTTTTGTAGTGTAAAGAATTGTTACTTAATCTATACAAGTGTATTCTTATCTGTTCTGTATTGATGCTTTTTCTCTTTTTTTCAGTTGTTAGGCCAAAGATGTTTGCATTATTGTAATGCAAATGAAAATAAAATTGGATTTTGTGTGTGTGTGTGTCTGTGTATGTGTGTGTGTGTGTGTGGGCGCGCGTGTGTTCATAACTGTGGTTCGCTGGAATCAGAATTTTATTTTTAATAAACTGCATAAATGAACCTGAATGTGAAAGTTTCTGAGGTCGGCGTCTGTTTTGTGGGTGTTGATGGGAAAGCGGCAGAAATGGCAGCAGCAGCTGTTTTTTTTTTATGTTCTTCAAATAAGATATAACATTGTTTTTAAGTTTTTTAAATACATGGTAAACACTATTACAATGTAAAATAAGCCTTGTGTCTTTACTAAGCTAAGCTAACTAACTGCTGGCTGCTCAGTTTATTAGGACTGACTTTACAGCCCCAATTCCAGGGAATTGAATTCCACCTACAAAGCTTCAACAATTAATGTCCTCAGTTCCCAAACGCTTATTGAATGTTATTAAAAAGAAAGGTGATTTAACACATGCCCTTGTCCCAACTCTTTTGGAATATTTTGCAGGCTCAAAATCAAAATGAGTGAATATTTGCAAAAAAAAAAAAAAAA
>VUQJ01031652.1:26479-37070 GCA_015108635.1 Andinoacara biseriatus | reverse complement strand
ACACACACCCACACACACACATACACACACACACACACACACACACACACACACACACACACACACACACACACACACACACACACACACAGACAGACATTTTCCATCCAGATGTACACACAAATACGATTGCTCATAGAGCCCAAACCATCATCAACTGGGTATAGTAAACAAACAAGCAAACAGTTATTCTTCTATTTGTACGTTTAACATTTGAACCCCTGCCCCCTCACACCCCTTCCCAAAACCACTAAGAATCACACACCCTCCCTTTCACTCTTCCGTTTGTGGTAAAACTGAGAAATTAAACATGCAGGTTCAGCCAGCCTGATAATTTTTTGCTGGTCTCATGTTGACAGGATGTGACACACATATTAACATATGCAGACATTTGATGCCAGCTTGCCTGAACGGGTTAACACAAATGCACACACAGCACACTGTAGAGGACATTGTATTTACTTTCATTCATTTCCTGCAGACTAACCTTAATTATACTAACTGCTTGCCTTACCCTAACCCTTGCTTTTTGCCCCTAAAAGGAAGAAAAGTACAGAGAATCTGAACGTGTAAACAAATGTAGGTCTTGGCAGCATGAACAACACTTTCACTGACCCACACAGACCCACACACGCATTTCAGATTGCCAGAGTTGATACGGCTGACACTCAACGCTCATTAAGAGACTTCATTATCAGAAGATTGAGTATGTCCTTATAACAAAGTGACACTTTTTACATTACACATTTTTCACGGTGGAGAGCCTGCTGGACAGCTGCTCCAGTCATTTGCGCTCCCCGTGCTCTGTTTCTGTAAACACATGTAACTCTGCCAGTGAGAACCTGAATATAGAAATGTACATGAACTGGATCATGTGCAGAGAAGCTGATTAGAAATTCTTTAAAAAGGCACTTTATTATTAACAGGTAATACAACATACTGAATAAATAAACATATAATTCACATCATCTGGGTTAGCAAAACTACGATTTGTTTATCTGAGAGATGGTGAATGGAACAAAGCTTTTTAAAGCTGTATTGTTCTTCACTTTGGGATTTCCTTCAACCAGAAGGAAGAAGCTGAAACTCGCTGTCCAAAGTGTGCGAGTCCTCAAATAAAATCAAACCAGCAACCATTGTAACTGTCTGGGTACACGGGGATGGTAGGCTCAATTGTGGCTCACTAATCAGCCTTTTAGACCACTTAACTTGATTGGGTCCATGTCTGAAATAGCAGTTTGTTCACACAGCCTCAAAGTTCAGTTTGGAGTCAATAACTGTTTCAAGACTTCTACAACACTGAATACATTCCACCATTCCACCTTTAATGGAGGCACTTCTTACGTATGTTACAGTTTCTAAAATCACTGATCATGTCTTTTGTCTTAGATGTTTAACTGAAGATAGAACTAATCACAGCATTTAACTAAATGATCAAGGAGTTGACTAACAGTAACAGAGGCATTGCCATGCTTCAAAACGGTCCTGTTTTCATATTTGCTCTGACATGATAAATAATAAAAGTGAGCAAATGCATCCCTGCATCCTTCTAGATAAAAAGTCAATAATCCAGCCAACAAGATTTTGGATGGATGGATGGATGGATGGATGGATGGATGGACGGATGGATGGATGGATGGATGGATGGATGGACGGACGGATGGATATTTAACAAGGTTACTGTGGAATCTCCTGCTCCTCCATGTAGTCTATAAGCAAACTGCATGGACTCGAGCACATGCTCATTTTGTCTTAAAACCTCTGGCCTCATCGGTTTTCATCACAATTGATGTAAGAGGGACTGCTCTGAAATCATTTAGAGTTTTTTCCCCATACATTATACATACACTATATATGTAATGAAATACAGGACTCAGTTGTTGACTATAAATTGTTAATAAATGGCATTACAACTATTGCATGGGGAACAGTGAAGATTCCCCCACGCCAACTAGGGCTCTAACTCCATTGCCCTGCAGGTTTAATGTGTTCATATTGTACACACAACCTCTTCACCTCAAAAATACTATCACTTCTGTTGTCTCTACAAGGAGGCTTATTGTCTTACTGTAAACAAAGCACTAGCATCACTACATCAATGCTATTTTGGACGGCAGAAACATTGGCTACTGGTGTGTGGTAAAGAAATGCTGAGGCTGAAGCTGAGGAGAGGAGCCTATTGAAAAATCAATAAATCAATGCTGCTGTTTCACGGTGGTAACTAATTGCCAACTATCTGTGGACATATGCACATACACCACAGTAGCCATGGTGCTGGATATTAAATGATACCCTGACAAAACAAACAAATCTCAGTGCATGAACAAACCATGGGGTTCATACTGTGACATTTTGCTTTGGCTGCACTCTGTTATTACACATCTCACACTGATTCTCAGACACGCTGCACACTGTATTATTGCTTTTTTACTGCATCCTATGCTCCGAGCTCGTGGGGGATGGGGGAGATGAAGGACACTGTTCAACCAGTCTCACTTATAGCTATTAAGGTGCCGTGGCTATACAACACATCAGAACCACCTGTTCTCACAATGAAAAAGATGAGCAGCGTGAGCAGCAGGTGAATCCAGATGAAACCAGGACAATAAAATGACCAACAACTAGGCAATATCCTTTTCATTAACAACTGTACTTCAGTGTATATGAAGGAGGGAAGGCTATTGAACTGCAAGACAAAAAAGACTTTTTTGTTCTGCAAGACAAAAAAGAAAGAGGCAAAGGTATCTTGGCTGTTTTTAGAAAGAGGCTGTAGAAAAGACCAGTGACCAGTAAGGACCAGCAGGGCTTTGAAACAATATGTCCAGGATAAAGAAATCTATGCAACAGGGAACACAAAGCACACAGCCACACTGCTGGACCCTCTATAATTAAAGCTATGTTGTGACTGGATCCATGCAGAGACATCTGTGGGAGGCCGGAAACACACACACACACACGAGGCACCCTGCCCCCTGCTTGACTCAGCTACTGATCTCTTATTTCGCACATGGACACATTTTAAATGACTTGCTTTAATTTGGTGAAATTTATTTAGATAATTTTGACAGGGAAATTTTCACGCACATAATTTTTGCACTGCACAGTGAATAGCATTAATTAGTTTCCTCCGACTCTGTTCAGTGTGCACACTGGCTCACAGGCTCAGCGGCAGGATGCAAGGGCTGCAAAAGGAATCCTTAAAGAAAGACTTGAAACAGGCAGTGCTGGTGTGACTAAAAATTGCATAACTAGCTCAGAGTCAATCTCAAAGTGTGTTTGTGGACTAAATGTTTGCAAGTGTGTATCGTATGTGTGCATATGATTTGTAGCTCTTCTGAAGTTTCTTTGCTTGGATGGGACACAAAGAAACCAACGAGCACAAAAAAAAAAACATTTGAGGTTTTTGTTTGTGTGCCAGAACAAAGTGCAGTAACCCATCATGGAAGTGATAAGTGACTGCTGAGCAGACTATGCACTCACTAATGATGCACTGCTGTCTTAACACAAGGACACAGGCACACAATCTGATTGATGATGAGCCAGTACTTCAGCAGAGACACAAAACAAAAGGAAAATCCACTGTAGATACAAGTACACAATCCTGCAGAATGAGTGTATTCAAGCTTTAATTCAAAGACCCACATATAATAATTAAATACTCGGTTTAAATCCCCGAAGCAAATTAATATTCTTCAGAAGAGATTAAATAATATTTCAGAGAATATGTCCCCCCGAAAATCAAACAATCCTCCACTGATGGATGCCTGTGTGTCAGATTCATACAAAATTTATATAATCCCTTCCACTCTCTCCAAAAAACACACAGCAGGGAAGCTGAGAGGGAGGTCAGAGATTCATGCTTTCCCAGCTGCTGTCTGGCGTCCCACAGCTGTCAACACCTTCAACAACACATACATACTGTATCAAGTAGGGGGAAAAAATGCCTCTCTCAGCTTGTTCATGTTCAAGACAGCTACACGTGTGCGCGCAGCACAGTGTCAGTCTCAAGGGTCAGCTGTTTCTATGCCACACCGTGAACTTTACATTTTACAGACTTGAACCTACACGGGAGATGAGATTGGGGATTTGGCTCGGACGCAGATGGTGACCTGATATCACGAAGACTCAATTTGAGACTACAGTCCTGTCAGGCCCAAATATTCTCCAAGGAGTTTCCCGTGTAATTACTCACACGCTTGGATAAACACAACAGTTAATAAACATCGATCCAACGGCGGGTTGAGCAGAAATGAAAACTGGGAAATTAGGCGGTCCTGCGATGAAACGCGTGCCAGTCCTTCACTGGACTCGAAAACGCCTGTTTCCAGTCGTTGTGTTGATGTGGAGACAGGCTGAAACGCGCTGACAGCTCCTGCAGGACCAGTGGAAGTGAATGTAAGTGCGTGTTGGCACACTGCCAACACTCATTTTAATGGTTACCGTTTTTTTAAAAACAGAATATCATATCATGTCATATTTCTAAAACCAGTGCAGAGAGCCACCTATGTGCTCCTTTTCCTCTCACTGGGGCCTCGATCGGCATCATTAGTATTCTGCTCCATATGCGCCTATTGTTAGGGCCCCGGCAGAGGAGAAGAGGGAAGGGAGGAAAGACGTGTGAAGAGGAGGCGGCTGATTTAATTTCTTTTTCGCCGTCTTTAATAATGGCTTCCTTTTGTGGAAATGTTGAGACAAGACCAGAAGTTAAAACAGAAACACCCCCTCACCCCGCTTGACACAAAAACCTGGGCAAAAAAGGGGAGAAAAATAAATAAAAACAAACCATTTTCAGCACAGATAAGTGGGTGCTCACTGGTGCGTGAAACTTCCCATACATGTATGAACCGCTGTCGTAATGCTGTTACTGAAACTTCTGTTTGCAGTGATTAAACCAGCTTTAAATCCTCTCATGGCTTCAATGTGTCGCAGCGCGACGTATCACTTTTACTTTACTTAAGCGTCACGGAAAAAGAAAAATAATAATCAATTATACGTATGACAATTTTCACATAAAAACGTTAGCTCCACCCGCAACAATAAAGCAGGAGGAATAATTAATTCTTTTATGATGTGCAGAACGCACAAATGAGAGCTTGTTACGCAGAGTATAAAAGTCTGTGCGGAGGGAACAATGGGCCATTAAATAGTCGGTCTGTGCCACAAACGGCGGCTGCTCCACCCCCTGATTTCGTTACCCACGGGCATAAATCTCAGCCAAAAGCAGAGCAACTCGTTACACCCTTTCAAACAGAGACCCTATTAATCAAGTTGAGCAACTTTTTCTCTTTTCTTTTCTTTCTCCTTCCAGCCAGTGGTCACAGCAGCACAAAAGGCGCAGCCCAAACTAGAAGTCTATCCAGCGGTCAAGAAGATTTCAATGAGAATACGCTGAAGGCTATTAGACATTCAAAACTATGTAGATCTATGATACATGACAGGGATATGGTGGGGTTTTTTTTTTTTTTATCACAGGGTGGGGTAATGCGGGGAGTTGTAATTCAAACATTCAGTGCAGTAAAAGACACAAAACAAACTTCTTACCAGCTGACGTCTCAGTGTCAAGTTTTCCTGGCCCCAGCTGCTGAAACATCTCAGCTCTCCTCTGGAGCTTTCCTGGGCCAGCTGGTTTCCTAAAGCCATCGCCCCCAGAACCAGGCACTCCTGCCGCTGTCTGCGGAGCTCCAGCTCACACAGGCCGGCCACACATGCCTCCAGGCGCTCCTTGGTCCGACTGCGCTCCACAGTCACCGGAAACGAGAAGGCACGATGCATGCCTCCCAGATCCAGGGATTGTGTGTAACGAAAGCTAATTATTTCCTTTTTATTGTAGTTTGTGCTCTCCAGTTGGCTCAGATTTACGAGGGCAAGCGCAGGCTATAAAGGGCCATGCTGTATCCCATTCCTTGTAATAGTATGGTTGCCTTGGAGCTGCGTGGTTCCCCAGATTGTCTATCCACTATACATTTTCTATTTCGCAGCTGTCAAACGGCAGAAACAGAGCTCCGCCCTCTGCGACTAGGCACGGCAAAAAAGTGGGGATCAAGTCATCCGCCCCTTTGTAAATCCGGTCTCAGCCTTCATTGGACATGAGAGGCGGGTGGGGTGCTGCGCGTAATGTTGTCCCATCCCCCTTGATTCATTACAGCGACGCGTCGACCTCACCCATCTTCCCATCATGACCCGAGGCTAATGCAGCTCTTGAGGAGGTAGTAAAACTCCGAGATGTTATTATCCTAAAGCAATTTAATGTCACCAGCAGAGAAATGAGTTAAACGACTAAACGGAAACAAAACGGCAGAAATTGAATATCACATATCATTTCACCAACATCTGGTTTGCATTGATCTGCCTCATTTCTTTAAGTGTTGTTTATAGTAAATGATTACCTCGTGATTTAATAAGGAAGCAGGTTTTCCTCCTTCATTTCACTCCCTGCTGCTCGCCGTGCTTGCATGTCTTCTGGATGCTGAGGAATGCAGAACACATCTCCCAATCAACGCCGTAAAAATGTGTATAAATCTTTTATAAAGTGCGCACTTTTGTTTAGTCTGTGCGAGAGAACAACACGACTGAAAATGCAGAACATGGATCAAAAGAGTAGAAGCTGAATACAAACAGGAGAGGCATTTCATTTATTACCATTACTTTGAATTTCTTTCTTTTATTTTGTATATGCACGTATCTGCATTTTTTTTTTGGCTTTTCTCATCCACTTCACTCTGCACTGGCAATGCAACTTGCATTTACTGGATGAGTTTAAACAATAGAGAGATAATTAACAGGCAATTCATGAAACATATAAACCAAGACAACAGGGAGCCGTAAGGATCACGTGAGCAGGCTCCTCTGACTGCAGAAGGTTTTGACAATGTTGTGTAGGAGAAACTCCCCAAAATAACAATGCTTTTAGGACACAACATCAATATTTAAAATTTTTATGCTTTTATTGTTTGAGTGCAATAACAGATGAATATTTAATCTATGTGTCACATACCATTTTCCTCAATACTACTCCCTCTGAAGTCTTCTGTGTAAGAGTAGTAACTGCAGTCATCATAAGAAGACTTTTATCATGCTTTTATAGAGAGCACCTCTATAAAAGCAGAGGTTTGGGCAGTTTGCCGGCCTGGAGCATTCACGTGTGTATTAACAACACCATGCTAAGGAGGAAAAAAACATCAGCAGTGATCATAGAGAAGCAACTGTTGCTGCCCATCTAGGAATTGGTATAAGGATATTTCCAAACACTTTGAAGCCCATTTTTCTACAGTGTGAAAGACAGCTGCCAGTTGTCAAAGAAATGGATGTCACAGCAAATTCACCCCAAGGTCAGACTGTGCAATGTGCAGAGAGAAACTGCAAAAAAACCGAAGAGCTTCATATCAGACTCTACATGTCATGGTCCTGGACTAGTTGTCTTTGGGTTTTGGGTTCTGTGGTCTTGTTTATCTAATTATTCTGAGATCTGTGGTTCATCCTGTGGTTATATTGATGGTTGTGTTTTCCTTTTAAGTATATTTGTGTTCTCAGTTCTTAATTCTTTAGTTCAGAACTTGGGTCACTCCTCCCACAGACCACACAGTCAGCTACCGCTGACCTTGACACTACCGGACTCAGTTAACATGTTAAATGTTTAAGTGCAGTACAGTTAGAGAAAGACTGAACAAATATGGCTTGTCTGGAAGGGTTGAGGGAGCCTATCCCAGTTGCCATCAGGCGAGAGGCAGGGTACACCCTGTACAGATCGTCTGTTGCAGTGCTAACACAGAGACTCATTCACTGATATGGGCAATTTAGAATCACCAATTAATCTAACTGCCTGTGTTTGGACTGTGGGAGGAAGCCGGAGTACCTGGTGAGAACCCAAGCAGACACGGGCAGAGCATGTAAAATCCACCTTGCACCGTGCTATGGCTGAAAAAAATCAAGGTGATTCAATGGCTTAAAGTCGAGACCTCAACCTGAATAAAATGCTGTCAGGTGACCTTAAGAGTGCTGTGCATAAATGTCAGCAAATCTTTATGAACTGAAGCAACTTTATAAAGAAGAGTGGGACTAAATTCCTCCACAATGATGTGAAAGAGAGGTTCGACAAATTCTTGGCATGCACTGAGTTTTTTGCTGCTTTTGTCCTCATACGTAAAGCCTGAGAAGTGGCAGAGGGTGAACTTTCTTTTTACCATGCCTGCAGACTGCTGTTAGGAGCACCCTCTGCACCCTTTTTGTGATTCACGTACCAATTATGAAACTCACAAGTAAGCACTCCGACACAGCAATGCAATTTGTTTAGTATTTTTCTTTATTCAAACTTTCAACCTCTACTTCACATGAACCAGAAAGCCACTTTTATCTTCAGTCTCTATGAGGCAAAAGTCATCAGCAAGTCAAAACCTACGCGCAGCGCAGGTTAGATTCTTTTGTCAGTGTGCGTGTGCACACTGCAGATATACACAACATATACATACAGCATATTTATCTCATGTAGAAATTTCACTAAAAGTCAAAACCTTTTAAAAAAACATACAGTAGAATTCTTCTTGAACAGAACTACACAGTACATATTTTTATCAACACACGCTCCAACACGAGCGTGTGTTTAATCAGTGGTCGTTTTCAGGAGGTTGCGTGTGATTCCTACTGTGTGTTAACCAAGGCTGTTAGTCGGTACTGTGTTGCATGGATAGCACTGTTGCCTTGCTACTGTTGCAGCAAGGCAAATGCCCAATGGATAAAGTTAACAAAACACATACAGTAACTCCATTAGTGGTCAGTGACAAAATCTCCCAGATCACCTTGGTTCCACAGTTGTGCAGCGATAGCAACCATACAATCATTCGATAAACACAGATTAACTGCGTGAGTGCATGCTAGGAGAGAAGGAGTGAAAGCAAAAAAAACAAAACAAAAAAAACCCAATAATAATAATAAAATAAAAAAATAAAACACAGGTGTTGATTGCTTGAGAATGAAACTTAGATTTGTTTAAATTTGCTGTTAAAAATGACAAGAAAAATAAAAGCAACAAATTTGCATAATTGCTGAGATTTATGAAACCAAATTTAGGTCTGCTGTTGTGAAAGGTTCCTCAAAAACCTGATCCAGCATCTGATTGGACTGAGGAGGATGTGTGTTGTTCTGTTTCACTCAGTCTTGACAGTGAAATTATCAGTAAAACCGTCTCGATCAAGCATTTAACACGTCCCCCTCAAAGCTTGTTAGAAAAAACAAAAAACAAAACAGAAGAAGAGGAAAAAAATTCTAACCACTACACTTGAGAACAAACTCTTAAAGCATTTAAATTAGATTTTCATGTATATGCACCATCATATACATGAAGCTTAACTTCACTATAATCTTTCAGTGCCTTCGGAATTGTGAAGGTGATTTGCATGAAACAGAAAACATCTCAAACCACTCACATTCACATCTTAAGGTTTCTGTGTTATCATTACTGCGCCTTCTTCAAATGGAACACACTCACACGAAGCAGAGATCCAGTCCTCGAGCGTTTCTGCTGCTTTCAATATGTCAGCCAATAACACGGCACACATCCACGCACTAAAGATATCCGTTTCCCCCCTCTTACCAATCGCTCACTCCCGCTTTGCCCTGAAAATGGACGAGAAGGTGTGCCAGACTTAGTTTGGGATGTGTTTTGAAGATGTCAAGATTTTAATATGAGCAAAAGTAATACTGTTTTCTTTCTTTCTTTCTTTCTTTTTTTTTTTTTTTTAAAATAGCTGCTCCCTTATTCACAAGGGGTTGCCACAGCAGGTAGCTCCGTATATTTGATTTGGCAGATTTTTTTTAACACTGGATGACCCTCCTGAGCAACCCCAAAGGGATTTGTGTAATCTTCCGTGATAAAACCAGGGATCTTGTTAGGTGAAAGTGTAACCCAGTAGACTAACACCACTTTTTAAACAGCTATTTTAGCTTTGAAAGTTTGGAAGTTGTAAATGAGCAGCGTGGTTGTCAAATTTGGTCAAACACACCACAGAAACGATTCCCCCGACTCCGCCTTTGCCGCCAAACTGAACCATTTTCCATTTTTTTTATTCGGTACCTGAAAAGGCCTTAAAGTGCTTCACTTTCTCATACAAGGAAGGTGTTTCTTATTTTGGAAGTGCTGAAGTCTGTCAGCTGTAAGGGATCTTTGTGGACAAACTGTGAAGAGATGCTCCTTACTGCACCTAACCAGTATATGACATATGACATTATAAATACTTAATTTAAAACAATATGATCATTTGTGAAAGTACATTTCTTCTTTCTTTCTTTTGGTTCAATTTAGTTGCATAAAGTTAATTCTCATGCTTTCATTACATCCAAGACAGAAACTTGAACTGGGGAAAGGTCGTGTATATTTTGAGTTAACGCAGGTGTTTTTAAAGGAAGAGATTTCAAGTTTGAGGAATGTGCTTATTCTCTCTCTCTTTCTTTTATGTTTTACTGCGAGTAAGATGAAAAGATCATATCTATATGCCAGCTATGAAGGTAGATCTAAACTTACAAAGAATGAACAAAAATTGTTAGGCTTAATTTTGACTTATTTAATTAATAATATCTATCACCTATTATCCAACTTACA
>VUQJ01031648.1:0-12500 GCA_015108635.1 Andinoacara biseriatus | reverse complement strand
GGGTTAGGGTCAGGGTCAGGGTTAGGGTCAGAGGTGGCGAAAGTACACACGTTCTGTACTAAAGTAGAAGTACAGATACTTCTATTAAAAATGCTCTGCTAAAAGTTGAAGTACTTCTTTTCTCAAGTAAAAGTGAAAAACTACAGGCTGTGAAATGTACTCAAAGTAAGAAGAAATATATATAAATATATAAAATATGATATTTTGAATATATTAAAATATATCTTCACATCATAAACAGATCCCAGATCAGATTTTAAACTGTAAGCTTGCAGGTTATCAGCCTTTAAATCTGACCTCTCTGCTTCCTCGTTCTCCGTCTCTGAGGAACTTCTCATTAAATGTTGGGACACATTTGCACTTTATTAGCACTCGGCACTTTTTCTGTCATAAGAAACATACTCACAAATGAGAAGTCTTTAATATTTGTTGACCATTTATTGACCATTTTAACAACTGGTGTGGTTTTGTCTTCCAGGCAGGACGATGCTGTAAAATAAAGAGCCAGTGTTTGGCCACAAATGTAACTGTGGTTAAGACAAGTGTGGGTAATGAACATATGCATTTATTGCCAAGATGGGTGCTGAGTGCTAATAAAGTGCAAATGTGTCCCAACATTTAACACTTAAAACCATAACACAAATTATTCTGAACAAGTAACGAGAAACCTCTTTGCTACACTCGCTTTCTGCTCCTCTTGTGTTAGCTGCTGAGCTTTCAGGTATCTACACTCGGGCCCTCTTTAACCCCT
The DNA here is from genome assembly GCA_015108635.1 of Andinoacara biseriatus. Classification (NCBI taxonomy): domain Eukaryota; kingdom Metazoa; phylum Chordata; class Actinopteri; order Cichliformes; family Cichlidae; genus Andinoacara; species Andinoacara biseriatus. The sequence continues at coordinate 11,749 of VUQJ01031648.1, read as the reverse complement.
GAGTACAGCTCTTTAAATGATGCATACATTATATGGTTTTGCCTCTTTCATCGTTTTGTAATGCATGTTATAATTCCTCCATTGAGGCTCAGATCGGTGTTTGAAGGCAGTAATTTCTGTTAGGGCTGGGAAAACCTTTATCCTGAGGTTACAGGTGATGTGTTTGTTTCAAACATTTGACTCGTACTATCCAGGATTATTGAACGGAACATGACTACATTTTTCTACAGGGTCAGTTATTTATCTTTATTTAATTAAATTCCCTGAATTGATTCCAGTGATAATGGCAAAGATTTGAAAGCCATCGTGTGACTGTAGATTGTCCATAAATAGCCATTAAATTAGTGTATAAATAACTAACGGCTGATGTGAAACACCCATACCTGTTCGGGTTCAGGTGTGTCACATACGGAAAATTTAAGCCTTCCCAAAAGTTTTTCAGTTTAACTTCAGCGTTGACGTGAATAATGGAAATCATTAGGACCTTAAACACTTGACGAGTTTTGTTATTTTGTGCAAATTCAGCTACACATGGTGCATTTTGCCAACATATGAAGGAAGGCGAGGAGCTCCCACAGATACCTGCAGGGTTTGCTCCAAGTGTGGCCGAGCTGCAGAATAAATAAATGAATTCCCGCGTTTCTGAGAACAATGTTACGTGTCGGCTGTGTGGCAGGAAGGGTCCGACTGCAGGATGTGCAACACAGAGCTGGAGTTTTATTGCTGAGCCAATGTGTCCAAATCCAACGAGGAACATTAAACTGTAACGCAGAAGCCTTTGAAAACAAAACACACGCACACACACACACACACACACACCCTGTTGATTTTCATGCCATCATTTAGTAAACTAATAACACAAGGGAAGCAAAACTGAACACAAAGCACACGAGCCTGTCAAAATAAAAGCAACCCAGACACAAACGCAGAGCTGACACAACACGAGGAATAAAACACACAAAAGGGACAAACAGACCCTGGAACAGAGATGTGAGGAAGACGAGGAGAACAAGACAGGAAACGAAGGCAATAACAACAATAACAATAACTAAAAGCAGAATTTGGAGAACTATAACAAACCAAGAATCTAACTGTAACAGAAACACAGCAGAGAGGCGGCAAAAAACAGAGAAAACACACAACACCGGGCAAACAGCCAGGACCCTGACAGATGAAGCCTGTTTTTAGCCTCCCTTTTAAACACCTCCTGTGTTCTGCATCCCCGCTAACAACCACTTCACTAATGGCTGAAGCCATTGGATGATCAAAGGCTGAGAAGCTTCGGTGCTCGCAGCGGCGGTGCTCGCAGCGGCAGCGCCGCGCACGCTCTGCTGATGCAAAGCTTCAAGGAAGTGAGCATCAGCCCTGCTGAGGGAAGTGCTGATGTAACTTTAAATCGCAGATTCATGTTCACTCATTTCAAAGAAAGGAGGAGTTTGTTTGGTCATCACTCTCAGTGTGAGGCCTTTTTACGGTGATGAAGGTGATTGAACTGTGACTGTATTGTGTTTGCAAGGATGGTGCGCCGCTCATTTCATAGCAGCTTATATGGGACCAGTGGCAGACTTTAGTTACTGAAGTCTGTGCTATGCTGCTTTCTGCTTTCTCCACTATATGGAAATATTATCCTACTGGTTGCTGGTCAAATTTATTTTTTCATCCAGCCAATTTTTGAAAGGTTAGTCACTGGAAACCAGCTAGCTCTGGTCCTTCCTGTCTCATGTCCTACATGCTCAGGTCACTGTCCTCGGTCAGCTGTCTCGACCGCAGTCGGATGATAGATGGTATTTGATCTCGCTACAGCCACAAATTAACTTTACAGGCAACATATTTGTCACTGAACTGAGAGCATATACACTGTATTTAAATGCATTAAAGATAAAGCCATCAAACGTATTAAATAACCAGAAACTTTAGAGCCCTCTAGATTAGCCCTGTGATTGAACAGTGACCTGTCCAGGTGTGCCCCACCTCTTGCTCAGTTAGAATAGGCTAGAATAGGCTCCACCTCCCCAATGACCTCACGTGGTTCAGAAAATCGATGGATGGATGTTTTGTGAGGCTTTGCCTTAAAAAAACTCACCCAACCAAAATGGATCCACACCTGTGTACCTGAAACTTTAGAAAAGGCTTTAAACAACAGTTTGACAGGAAAGTTGAGTTTACAGAGAACAAGCTGAGAACAGGCCCAGGTGCAAAATATCAGCCGGAGAATCTTTTTTACATGTCTTTACCTCATTTCCTGTTTCACTTTGGCAAGGTGAAACGAGACACACACACCTCCCATATACGGGTTTTATTTGCTCCGTGACATTCAGAGCATATGTTGCACGTGCTGGTTCGAGGAAACGTCACACAGCAAATACGATGCAGTCTGTCTTTGAAGCAGCACAGTCTCATCCTCACTGCTTCTCCGTCACAGGTGGAGTCCGGACTGCTTCATAGCGGGCTCTCTGAGCTGTCTGAGCTGTCTGCCGTTTGTCTCGGTCACTGGGTTACAAACAGTGGAACATTTGGAGAAAGTTCCCCCTCCGCTCCATCTGCACAGCTGATGATCTGATTAGATTTAGGCCCCACCAGCTGCATATGTTTGCATTTCAATGTGGAAAAACCAATATCTCTGCAGGTATCAGAACATCTCAGTAGGTCCAGGAGCCAAAGATCACTCCACACTGATAGAAATCTCAGCTTGTTTGTATTAATGAGCCTGCTGATTAGCCTTATGAACTGTGCTTCATTTATCATCTGGATGATGGAGAGTCTTGATGTTTGTCTTTATCTGATAAAAAACACCAACTCTGCTCTTAGGATTAAAAATAGAATCCAGTGCCTCAAACTTTGGGGACTCGTGGGAGACTCTTTAAAGTTAAAACAGCAGAAATGACACAAATAAAGGGTGTGATATCCTGAATAGTTGTTCGGAAACACTGACATTCCCAAATGTAATTTCCCTAAGACACAGACATTCCCACTGTAATGTTCATGAGGTCGTGTTTCTGAAGCATAGAGCTGAGCACTTTAGCTGCCACCATCGTGAACCATGACGAGTTCAAGGACGTGGGCGTGCCCTAAACTTATTGATTAAACCCTGCTTAGACAATAATGTTCTAAATAATTGTCACATTTTTGTTCAACAGGACTTCAAACCTTCAACTAAGGCCATAAATTCATCAGGAAAGTGTTTACTGAGGTCACAGACAGATGATCCAAAGGTGCTACTAACAGCCAGGCTTCTTTAGCCCCAGTGACCAGTGACTAATGACCAATAACTAATTATTGGTCATTAGAAAGAATGCAGGTTTCAAGTAGTGACAAAGCCTCCTGCTTTGTGTCCTGTTTGGGAGCTTTCCATTTTACACTTAGCTTTGTTTTGCAGCAACCACATTATAGGTCAGATAATCGCATTAAAAATGCTCCAAAATGCTCCAACAGCACAAACACGGTCCACAGGTTCCAGTTCAGGGACTGAGGTGAAGCCTAGCAGCTACAGCCACCTGTGTCGCCATCCACCTGTCACTCAAAGAGGCCACGCCCCCAATAATGTTGGTAATTACTGAGTCCATGGATGTCAGGGGCATCGCTCTCCTGACAGGGTCCCAAAAGGTAAATTGGTCCTGGGTAAGTAGTAGAAGAAGAAGAACAGTTGTAGTTGCAGTATACTTTTGCCTGTACTGTATACTTTCTGAGTCTTCACCAGTATTTTCAGCTCATTACTTTTGTTGAGCAGAGAGTTGACATTTGCCAGGATGACTGTTGGCAGAAAGGGCTGATATCTCTACTTCCTCCACCTGTGCAAACAACACGGCAACCATGAAAACACCTCTTTATCTCAGCTGGAATAGGGTGGGACTGTCCGGATTTGCTTGATTTCAATGAAAAAAGCTCTCCTCTGGAACTCTTTTCCCCACAAAATGATCCATCAGTATTTGACAAAAACAAAAAAATAAACAGAAATACAACAAAAATAAAATATCAGAACTGCCACCAGTTGAAGTGCATGTTGTAGAGCAGTGGTTCTCAAAGTCAAGAGCACCACCAACACCAGGTGGAAAACATTCACCATGAGCCAGAAGGGAAACAAAAGGAACACACATGCAAAGTAAACTCTTAAAACATGTAGTTATCCCAACTAGGATTTCATCAAATCAGCCAAGAGGCTCAAGAAAGAAGGTCAGACACCAACTAGGGAGAAAGAGAATGACAAACAGAACAACACTGTCATCGCTCATGTGGCAGAGGAGGAGAATTTTCTCCAAGCATGACATCCCAGTGTGCTTCAGACCCACTAAAGTGCAAACTGGCCCATCCCAAGGACAAAACTCCCAATTGAAAGCTTAACAACACTGTGTATGCTGTGCAGTGAAGAGTGCTTGGACCTCTACAGAGGAGAAACCAAACAGCCTCTCCACAACACAGGACTCAGCTACATCTGCACCTAACGGATAAAAGCCACAGTTTGAGGCAGCCAGTGTTCACATTTTGGAGCAGGAAGGTGGGTGGAAGAGGAGGCCATCCATGTGCACTGTGAACAAGCATCATTGAACAGAGGTGGTGGCAGCAGCTGTCCCCACCTAGGATGCAGAAAGCACTCAGACACTCAGCGGGTGGGTGGGTCAACAGCCACCTCCAGGAGGAAATGCCCACTAGGACTCGCCACCGTCTGCTTTAGAACTAAAGAAGCTTCTTGAGACGTGTTTTTTTCAAGTTCTTGAGACCACCGTGCAGAAAAAGAAAAATGAACCCTCTTCCAGATCAAGGACACTGGGGGCTTGTTCTGGCGCCGGGCATGGGGGACAGGGTCTTTGGCATTCTGCTGGTGGAGCCATAGGGTGGGGGTTGAAAGTGGAGGCTTTGGAATGAGGCTGTGTAATAATATATTTAATTCAAATTTTTAATATTTTCAGCAAATATTAATTCTTTTAAAATGATTCATTTTACTGTGATTTTTGTGATATATTAAGTTTTTTGAATAGTATGCTGTAAAGGGCTGTTATGGAGGACACACAGAGAGTTGGTGTGACAGAGGAAGACAGAGGGATGGGATGGAGGCAGATGATCCACTGTAGCGCCCCCTAAAGGAAGATACTGTAAAAGACAGTGACTGACTGTAATGTCTTCCTCAGTCACTGAACTACACAGAAATTGAGCTTCTAACCTTGAAAGCATTTTTCCTCCTTACCTATTTCCACACATCTCCAGGTTACACGGGGGGTGGGGGGGGCTCGCTGCAAAGGGCACACAGTAATAAAGACAGAAGCAGCAACTAATACATATTGACTGGTGATTAACAAGGCTGCCGTCTCTCAGAGCCACAGCTCTTTGCTAACTTTCCCTCTGCGACCTGCAGCAGACACAGAGTCGCTGTCCAGAATATCAACAATGAAGCTTCTTCATAATGAACATGGAGGGGGTGGGTGTGATAAATACTGAATGACGGGAGAACAAGGTGTCACCGTTAACAGCTGCATTGCCCCTGTATGCACTTTGATATAAGCTTCAACCAGCAGAGGAGTTCGAGCCAGCCTTCGTGCACTGAGCAGGTTCAGCTCTGAGTAAAAGTTCTGAAACATAAAATTTTGATGGGAACAAATTAGAATAAGCACAGCGCAGTCCAGACAGTTAAGCTGAAGGACAGAGACGATGGCTCATCTGTCATGATAAATTAGTGCCACGTTTTTTTGTGGGTAAAGTCAGATTTTATTTAACACATTCTCTCCTTAGTCCCTTGAGCTGGAAAGAGAAACCTCCGGGAATGTGCCAAGTAAGGAAGGAAAAGGAAATGCAGCAGCAGGGACAAACTTTCATGCTGCCTTACAAAGCAAAGACCTACATGAACTTCACACAGTGACACTGAGCTAAAGGGTTTGCACTCTGAAGGTTATGTCCTCTCATACAGCTCCCATTCAAAGGGTTAAATTTCATATTAAAATATGAGCTCAGTGTCAAAACCTTACAATACATCCAGCCCCGGGGGGGGGGGGCATAAGTCCAGATAAATGGGGAGAATGATAGGGTGAGATGGAGACAGGTGGTCCATTGTGGTGCCCCCTAAAGGAAGCAGCCAAAAGAAGAAAAAGAAAAAGGCCAAAGCTTCATGAAGATGCTGATTTATGGAAGCCGAGAGCGGCCATGGTACCTGTAAACTTTTTTTCTGATGGTTTTCTCATGATAACGCGTTATTTATCTCATTATCACGGAATAACGATTACCGTTTTCCCGAGATAACGAGATAAATAACTTTCATATCAGCCTTCGTCATTAAGGAGACGGCCAGCTAGACTGCAGCTCAGCCCCGCTGCGACTCTCGTGCATCATTCGGTAACCATGAAGACGGCCCGGGCCTCTCAGCGGGTCACCGATGAAGCTGACTATATCAGCAGGATGTGGTGTTCATGAATAATAAATGTTAAACATTAGGGATCTTGAATGTGACCGCGGAAGGTCATGTGACGTGATCGTCAGCACACGGAGGTCTACGGGTATTTGTTCAGCTAAAGAACAGGACGATGTGAACACCTGCTGAGCTGCAGGTTCTCCACAATCAGACATTTTCAGCTTGAGTCCGTTCTTGGAAACTGATGATGAGCCTTCAATGAAAGATAGTCATCTCGTGATCTCGAGAAAACTATCGGTAAATTAACTCGTTATCTTAAGTTTGTTTACTCGTGATAACGCGTTATTTATCTCGTTATAACGGAATAACGATTACCGTTTTCCAGAGATAACGAGAAAAATAACGCGTTATCACGAGAAAACCAGCAGAAAAACGTTTATAGGTTTCGTGGCCGCTCTCGGTTTCCGTACCGTACTGACAAAGACTAAAATCAAGGAACTAGCTGCCCAATAAATGATTTTATTTCTTTTCACTTCTATATTTAGTTTCTACTTTGATTTTCATGATCTAAAATATCCTTGACCCCAACTGCTGTTCAACCTTCTGTTTGCAAGGGGAAGCCAATCAGCAGAAGGTAGGGGGAGGAGCCAAAACAGCTGGCCTCAGATGGAGGGTGGGCTGAGTGAGTGGAGTCCTTCCCCAGTAGAGTCCAAAAATAAAGGAGCAGATAAAGAGGTTGCCTCCTGACGCGTCCTGTGTTGCTCCGCTAAACTGTTGAATATCAGGAAAAAAAAAACAATTTGTGTCCACAAATGAACAAATATTGTGGCTGTTTCATCAACTCAGATAAACAATATAAATAATAAAATATAAATAGCACTGGACAACGTTTTCCTCACCAGAATCTCTGCGTGTGACTTGAAAGCAGATAGACCCTCGTTTATTTAAGCCACACATTTTTTTTTTTTCCATATCAGCCAGGCAGGGTGTGGAAAGTATTGAATTAATCACAGCTTGCAGCTCAGTTTGGGAAAAAAGGAAACTTTAAGCTGAAGAAAATGGCTGATGTGCAGACGAACCTGGCTTCATTACATTTGAGGGCAAATACTGTATGTGTGAGATAGAAAACTGGCCTGAAATACTAATGCAGCTGAGGCGCAGGACAGTTTAATGCAGGGCGCTTTGTGCAGCGGCTTCAGCAGTGGGAAAATATAATTGAAATGCTGCTCGATTCATTCAAGGCGGCAGGTAAATGTTAAACTCTTAAATCAGGCCCTCAAGCTTAATTCCCCCATGTGGTAGAAGGACCTTTAAAGCACATCAGCAAGGCCAGAGCTTTCTTATTGTCAGAGAAGTCAGCTGAGCAAAGAGCTGATAAATTGGAATGAAATCGAATCCGCCTGCGACCGTGTGGCTCAAAGCTGATGTTTATGCCTCTGCTGGGGAACAATAGTCCATTATTAGGAAATTTTTTTGACAAGTTCCATATCGAATGTGCAGAGGAGCAGCTCAGGACAGCTGAATGATGGTGGACGCATTAAAGCAGCAGTGATGAGGTTTGCAGAGCCTAATGATGCAGGTGTTATTAAAGTGAAGTTTAAAGGGAATGTGATCTGACGGCGAGTTTGGCTTCACGCTTTTTGTCTGCTGCTCGCTCACCTGGTTCCACCTCTGTTCTCTGTTTTCCTAAAATCGTGTTCCCGCTCAGAGCTGTTCCTGTTCAGCCTTTCACGGCTGTACTCACAGTCACACCTCATACATTAGTGGCTGTGCGGGATTAAATCCAGGAACTTCTAGAAAAACACGGCATTCATGTTTCCTGCCGACATGTCGACCGCGTTTCCTGGTCCGAGCCTCTCCTCCACTGGATGACGCTCTCGTCACGAGTGTCAGAAACTATTCATCCTCGGCCTCTGCTTCCTCTGTTCATGTGCAGCATGAACCTTTAAGCCCACTCTTTAAAAGCTCAAATATTTGAAGGTTTCAGAAAAAAAAAAAGCACTCTGGGCCAAATTTTAGCTCAGGATCAAGACTTCCTCATAGCAAGTAATCCGCCCACACAGCAGCAGCAGCTTAACGCCTAACCTCATGCAGTGGATGGATCATCTCAAATGTTCTCTTGGCTGAAGTATTTGCAGCTCCGTTTTAGAGAAAACCTGTTTTTTCCACTCACTGTGCAGCTTCACCCGCTGGTCAGTGCCCTAAAACAGCTTCGTTAGATTTGTGCACCAAAAGCTACTCAGATAGGTTTAGATTGTAATCCTTGATGGAAGAGACGGCTCTATCTCAGTAATACCAAACCCAGCGCACCACTGCCATTGGACAGAGGGAAATTATTTTACACCCTGGAAAGACGAATGGTCTCTAACAAAGACATCATGAGACCGGGCAGTGGTGTGGTCTCTCTCACAGGGTGTGTGGGATTCAAGGAAATGTCTGGGAGGTTTGTAAAGTGATGATGAAGGGTAGACCTGACGTATCTAGATGCTGATCCACCTGAAAGATTTTTGGACTAACTCAAAGCTTTTCATCTTCTTGCTCCACAGGAAATGCCTTCGTGGTGAGCCTGGCCTTCGCTGATTTGGTGGTTGCTATCTATCCCTACCCTCTGGTCCTCACCGCCATCTTCCATGATGGTTGGATCGCCGGCTACATCCACTGCCAAATCAGCGGCTTCCTCATGGGCCTCAGCGTCATCGGCTCCATCTTTAACATCACAGGCATCGCCATCAACCGCTACTGCTACATCTGCCACAGCCTCAAGTACGACAAGCTCTTCTCCAACAGCAACACCATGTGCTACGTCGTGCTCGTCTGGGCGCTCACCATCCTCGCCATCGTCCCCAACTGGTTTGTGGAGTCACTCCAGTACGACCCGCGGGTTTATTCCTGCACTTTCGCCCAGTCGGTCAGCTCGCTGTACACCATCACAGTGGTGGTGGTGCACTTCATCCTGCCGATTGGCATTGTCACCTACTGCTACCTGCGTATCTGGATCCTGGTCATCCAGGTGAGGCGGAGGGTCAAGCCAGACTCGAGACCTAAAATCAAGCCCCACGACCTCCGCAACTTCCTCACCATGTTTGTGGTGTTTGTGCTCTTTGCCGTCTGCTGGGCGCCGCTGAACCTGATCGGCCTGGCGGTGGCGCTGGACTCCAGGCTGAGCCGAGCCATTCCGGAGTGGCTGTTCACAGCCAGCTACTTCATGGCGTACTTCAACAGCTGCCTCAATGCCGTCGTCTACGGCGTCCTGAACCACAACTTCAGGAAGGAGTACAAAAGGATCGTCCTCATCATCTTCAAGTTCCACTGCTGAGACGAAGCGCTTGAAATGGGGTGATTTTTATCTTTAATGACATGAGAGACAGAAAGAACTTAACCCTGACAAAAAAATAATACAGGACTAATGAAATGGAAAGAAAGCAAATAAAGGTACTGTGGTAGGAGAGAAAAATAGGAGCGCTTTAATGGCTGGAGGAGGAGAGATGAAGGGCAGACAAAGTGAAATAAATGTTGCCACACTTTGAGTTATCAGTGATGCCTTCAGGGAAACAAGGAGACTAAAAAATGCAGAGAGGGAGACAGAGGCCAGAAGTTGGGAAGTTCTCCTAACTGGGTGAAGGGTTTCACCGTGACTTTCTTGGCTAATGAAGTCATGACTTAATGTTCAGAGGACAGCATAAGCCATTGTTCTTAATTAGCTACATAATTAAGTTTAATGTTGGGGTCACTGAGTTGAACAACATCCTCTGTGAATTAGATTCAAGGCAGAACTCTGATACTGTGATTTTTTTTAAGGACACTGGAGGTTAACACTGTTTCTGTTCCTTGATTCTTCACAGAGGACAGAAATAATGACGATGATGGAAATGAGAAATCGGCCTTGCGTACTTTTAAATGGAGAAAGGATTAAAGGTGTGACAGACTAAGACTGAACTGTCACAGCAGCTCACAGACGTTTTGGCTCCGAGCTCCATTCATGAAAATAATTGGGATATTTTAAATTTGATATTGCCAAGCTGGACAAGGAGGGAAGATGGAGGACTTTGAACAGTGATTGATGACTTCACCTTTTGGACGAAGAGTCGAATCTGAAAGGGAAAAGTGTTCCATTAAAATGGCAGAGCAGACATTTGGGCCGGATACCTGCAAGCTCAGGCTTTAGAACAGGCTTTAGCATCAACTTAAACCTGATCTTAACTAAGCTGGCTCTTAATGTGAATGCACACGTATGTACGGCTGTTGCTTTGCTAATGATTGTTCTAAAATTGTGACCATGTCATGTGACCACAGAGGGATGCAGATGTTCCTAGCAGCTGCCACACAGCTGTTCAGCGGCTTCGTTAGAACATCTCATTCAGCTAACGAGGCCTGAAATTCACATTGAGTCACAGCAAGAAGACTCCGTGCTAAATGTTGCCATCACTATTAATTCAAACACCAAGTTAGGACCAGCTTAGCTTTAGCCTGAGACGTGAGCCCGGCTGGTGCAGCTGAGCTCTGAAAAGTTGCTTTACTTCCAACTATAAAAGCTGGGGGGTTTAAACCTATATCATAAAACATTAACAGCAAATCGATCTCTTCAACCAGTAAATTGCAGCCAGGGTTTGGATTTAAGGGTCATGATTTCTGGTTTTGAAGGTTACACAGAGCAGTAACTGAAATCTAAATCTGATCCGTACTTCGAGCATCTGCTTCGTCTGCTGCAGCGTTTCCTGCAGACTGGACTCAGTGGAGCCACACGTATGCAAATTATTACCACTCAGAAGGTGCTCAAATCCTCAGCAAATCGTTGATCTGCCAAAGACTTTGTGTCCAATGAAGGAGCAGTGTAATATATAATCAGCTACAGAGACAGTGAACTTGGAGTCTGTGCGACCATGTGATGAAACAGCTGAATCTGCACTGACCCGGGTGATAAATTACTCCTCCTGTTGACCTCCACCCAAAACGCATTGTCTTTTCTCTGAAGTTGAAAATGTTCAGGAGAAACACGTCACGCGTTCTCAGAGGTCTGAGCTTGCTTTTCTAGGCTGTGGCTGATTAACTGTGTGTACACAACAAGTCATCCACAGCCAGCTCCCAGGTTCTTGCAAAAAAAAAGGGGGACAGTGAGAGAAAGAGTGAGGGGTCAGTGAGGCTTAATGTAATCTCATTCTTCAGTGGTGTAACCGAATATGTGTGTAACAAACCTGCCGCCGTGGCACTGAGGAGGCCCCGTGACACAAATGTTATAACACAAAATTACGTTTTACTTCACGCTCTCTAACCCTGCTGTTAAGTTTAACCTGATGGCTCGCAATGACCTTTTCAAGGCTCATAAATGTAGTTGCACCTGACTGTCAGTGCCAGCATTCGGGGCTGTGACAGCTGGGTCCCACCTCTGGAGTCGTTCCTCTCTGGTGAAAGCTTTGG
>VUQJ01031646.1:0-10301 GCA_015108635.1 Andinoacara biseriatus | reverse complement strand
ATTAAGAGTGTAGCTGGGTCTGTGGCGGAATCTCCCAGAGGAGCGCTTCAGAGGCCGAGGCCTGGGGCAATGAGAAGAGCCTGCTTCTATGTGAGTGAGGTCAGGGCAGAGCCACCTGCGAAGGAGTGGAGGATGATGCGGGGGATTGATCAGAGTCTAAAAACACATATGGCTGTGCAGCAAAGTGAGGAAACAAGCAGTAAGATAAAACACAGGGTGACGACTATGTGTGTCTGCACACCTGTAACAACCTTTCTCCTGAGTGGCTGTTTTCTATGCAGCTTCTGTTCAACTGTTCAACCTTCTCTCTGCATTTTCAGCTTGAATCCCCTTTCACCTGAAGAATCTGACCAACCCATAAACCTAAAGCACTTTATGCCTAGAGCATAAAAACTCATTAAAATGTTTACGTTTGAACAACCAATTAATGAATATGCTTGGGCTGCAGTGTTTTAAATATTCTATCAAGGCAAACAGGAACATTGCAGTATTCAACATGACAAGTGGAAAAATTATTATATAACTTTAGAACACCAAAACAAGCTCTAAATGCATCTTAAGTTAATAGTGTGAAAGTGTTAACAGACCTTATATCCAATATTTAATCTCCTCTTTGCTCTGCTTTTGGTCTTGCTTTATGACTTAGAGAGGTATCTGGCTCTTTAGTGCTTTGCTACACTATATGAACAAAACTATTATGTCACACCACTTAATATTTGAATTCAAGTGTTTTCAGTCTCAGCCACAGGTGTATAAAATCAAGCACCTAGCCATGCAGTCTGGCTTTAGAAACCTTTATGAAAGAATGGGTTGATCTTAAGAGCTCAATGAATTTGAGCGTGGTGCAGCAATATAATGCCACAACTGCAACAATTCAGTTCACAAAATTTCCTTGACTCCTAGACATTTCATTATTATTGTCATTGCAATGTTGCAATGTGGAAACATTTAGGAACCACAGCAACTCAGACACCCCGTGGTAGACAGCACTCCAAACCTCCACTGACATTCACATCAGCACAAAAACTGCACCAGGTGATTCATGGCACAGGTTTCATTTAGGTAGTTAAGTTTTTTTTTTTTGCATAATAGTCTATATGGTGTAACAGCTAGTCTCGATCTGAAGGTCTCTCACTATCAGTTACACAGCATTCTGTTCCGATTCGGCAAAACTGGGTGGGTTGGGGCTTCATGTTCCTTCTTCTCCTTTTTTGTCTTCTTTCAATTTTCTCAGGTGGATTTGTGGGCAGAGTCGCTCAGTGTGGGTCAATCTGGAATCAACCTGTTGAAGAATCTGCTTACTCACAGTCTGGTAGAAACTCCAGCTGATCTGCTCCACGTCCTCTCCACTACCTGGACCTCCAGACATTTGCGACCCACACCCAGCCAGCCTGCCCGCTCTCCACCCGCTCCCCGCAGATACCCACCAGCCTGCTCAGTACTCCCTCCAAGCTGAACTTCTTCATGTTCCCAAGTGAGATTCAGTCTGATTCAGTTCATGCACCAGCCGACAGTGCTGCCGCAATCCTGTCCACTTCGAAGCAGTATTCCTTTCCCCATCACATTCCCCTCACTGCTCACCTTCCTCACAATAAAATTTACTTGATTTAACAAAAACGCTTGTCGAGTCTGCTTAGCAGGTCCAGTCGGCCTCGCATCACGACACTCATCAGTGTGAACAGTAGCTGTGTAAAAACTGCTGCTGCTAACTTTCCTTGAGCTTTGTAAACTGTGATTACTTTTATGTAACTGCTGTTTGCAATAAATCTGGTGGCAGTGACATAAATCTTTACTGGTAAATGCTTGAATGTAGACTACAATAATTGAAATGTACCCACAACTCATTGTAACTATGATTAGTATGGTGCTGCACTACAGATTCCAAACCCACGAACCAAAGAGCCAAGAACCAAAGAGCTGATCCTTTTAATGCAATAGTTGTAATTTGTTTCTTGAATCTTGATAAAATTGTGGTTTTAAGAAAAAGCTGTTCCTTAGGCATTTCCAGCTGTGAAAAGTAAACCTTAGCACCTATACATGCTGCATTTTTTTTTTTTTTGTTAAAGCCAAAGCTTCAGATCCAAAACACAAGCTGCTTTTTTGAAGCCAGCAGCTAATTGATATTTTTCCACAAACAGCATCCAGTAAAGTTCTCTAATGGCCTTAAATCTTAATCACAGCTCTCGACTAGACATGACATCATTGCAACAGGTAGCCCATTTTGTTCCACTGGTCTTTAATCATCAAGATTACCATCATAACGGGTGAGCGGACCACTGGTTCAAAAAAGAAGGCTTCTCTGTGTGGAGAACTCAGATAAGGTATGTCTGTGCTGCAAATAGCCTGGAAACAGAAAGGAGAATGCTGTGTTCTTTTATTTTGATGATCTCAGATAAACCGCTTTTTGATTTATAAATGGAAGTTGCAATAACCATCAAAAATTTCATACAGAAGTGAAGATGCTTTCTAAATATGGTGCAAGAGAATAGACTGAACAACTACAGATGGCTTTCAGACTTTAGATTCCCCAGATAATCAACAGTTATAGATTCAAACCATCACCAATAAGCAGAACGCTGCCAAAACACAATCAGCTCCCTGTCAACACATTCACTGCACTCCTTCCTCTCTTCTCTTCTCCTTAGCCCTGCATGTTGGATGCCTCGGTGTCAGCCACACCAGTTATTCCCTTAATCCTAAACAGATTGGCTTCCGCCACAGAAGAAAACCCTCAGTCTGGCCGTCTCCTTGGCGCTTGCTCCGCAGAAACCCCATTAATCGGCAGCACATGGCGATAGGTTATGGAATGGATTATGGGCCCTGCAACGTATGTGGTCCACGGGCTGCTCTGATGGTTACATGGTGGCGTTCAGGGACACACTTCCTAACGAGGAGAGAGAATTGATCGGCACTGTTCTCACTTTTACAGCCTTCCAGACCAAAGGGGGAGGGGGACAGTTGTCAGTCATTCTTAATAGTTGCTACCCTCAACAGCGGAGTCAATGGCTTTCTCCCTGATGTGAACAGTGCATAGAAACTCATGCGGCGTGCTGAACGTGTAATTATCAAACTTGGAGCTGCTTATTAAGATGAGAAAGAGGACAAGGCGATTGTGTTCCTTTTATTTTTTGTTTCTCGGCACAATGGAGTAAGTGGAGGTCTGTGAAACCATGGTGAGGAAGAAGGATCTGAGAGGAGGAGGACAAGAGAGGGAGAGGGAGGAGGCAGGGAGCGAGAGAGAGACATGGGGAGAAAGAGATAAAGGAGAAAGAGACAATCAAGCACACATACACACATACACACACACACACACACACACACACACACAGAGTCAGAGAACATAATAGTGAGGTAACCACAGTGTTCCTTTTTTTTCTGCTGCTGTATCAGTAGGTGGTATGTGCGAACATGTGCGTGCGCGCGTGTGCGCCTCTATAATGTGTACCTCTCAAGGGGTGGGTGAAGTGCCACAAACACAGCTACAAGGCCTGCTCTATCGTCTGCACCGCACTCTTTGTCTTCCAAGAGTGAAAAGTGACCAAAATTATCCAAGTATTCAGGGTGAACAGTGTGTGTATGTGTGTGTGCGTGTGTGTGTGTGTGTGTAAGGCAGGGGATGCCCGGATTCAAGAGGAAAGGGTGAAAATTATACCTTTGTACACATGTCCTGAGAGTGGATCATACACTGGGTAGGTGTGACCTACCCTGACCACTGAAAATGAAGAGTGGGGTGTGAGTGTGTGAGTGTGGGTCGTGCAGAGTAAGCTATACATTTGGTTGGTTTTTCAACACAACGTCTTGGACTCAGGCTTAATATAAATAAGTGACACACGTAAACACCACCATAATCAAGCACTGACCATGAAAAATGAAGCCACCGTGGAAGAGTTGAAAGGTGTAGTTCCTCTAGTGGTCACTTGAGGCCGGCTCAAAACGAATCGATCCCCACATTAAAATGCCAGACTTCAGAGATCAAACTAACCTGTTTACCCCTTGGTACAAAAAGCAGTCTAGACCTCGATAGCTACTTCTACTCCTGTACCTCACCTCTGGTAAATAAAGTCACTGCCATGCTTGTAGCATTGGTGGCTTTTGGAACATTTTAATAAAAATGATTTGGCTTGCAATAGCTGATGATCTAGCTCATTGCGCAGCTTGGCATCCTTGGCCCAAAGTCAAGCATGTTTTCAGTGGGTGTTGGATTCTGCCAGGGTTGTCTCTTGTCTCCAATCCTGTTTTTAATTTCCATGAGCAGAATCTGAAGGCATAGATGGGGTGAGGAGGACGTCCGTCACTTTGGGAAGCTCAGAATAGCATCCCTGCTGTGTGCAGATGATGTGGTTTTGTTGGCTTCATCGGAGTGTGACCTTCAGCGTGCATTGGAGTGGTTTGCAACTGAGTGTGCAAAGGCTGGGATGAGAGTCAGTACATCCAAGTTTGAGGCCATGGTTCTCTGCCAGAAAACAGTGGAATGCATTTTCTTGGTTTGGAGGAGAGCAGCTGTCTAAAACAAGGGAGTCCTAGGGTCTAGTCCATCTATGTCCCAAGTCTCACCTAGGGTCATGAAATCTGGGTAATGGTCAAAAGAGTTCTACAAGTGGCTAAATTGAGTTTCCTCTATAGGCTGGCTGGGCTCAGCCTTAGCTGATAGAACGAGGAGCTTAGACATCCAGAGGGATCTCAGAGTAGAGGCATTGCTCTTGCATTTTGAAAGGTGACAGCTGAGGTGATTTGAGCATCTGGTTAGGTTGTCTGCTGGGTATCAGCCTTTGGAGGATTTCCATGTATACTCAATTGAGAGGAGACCCTGAGGTAGACCAGGAACCTACCGGAAAGATGATATATCTCATGTGTGTCACCATGACCCGACTTTGGATGGATAGATGGATGGTCCAAAAAAGCCAACATACTCTATTCAAGCTTCAAAATGCAGAGGCCAGAAAGCAGTGGGTGACATCACAGTGTGTGTCTATCTTTTATATTCAGTCTGAGATCCACACAAAAGCAGTTTAATAAAAATACCAGTCAAATTAAGGAGATAACTTGCAACCCTACTTCCTACAAAAAATGTCCGTATTGTTTTAGGTGGTGGATAAAGTATCTTGTGTCTGTAACTTGAGGAGTTATTCCGCTTGTAGCAGCAAAACCAGAGTGTGGAAAATGTCTGATTCATTCATCGCATACTAATGGTGAAGAAATATATCTCACTGACTGAGACTTGACAGTGTTTTCAGGCATCTCACTGTATGAGCAAGCACACGTGACTGGGCATTAGGTCTGACTGTGTGTGTGTGTGTGTAGGCCTGTGTCTGTGCATGTAAGGCTGTAAACAATGGGTTTGGTTCATAGACCCCACTAGAAGAAGCCCAAGGGCCAGAATGATGTCGGCCAAACAACAGCTCACACAGATGACTCCCTGGACTGGTGCCCATTAGCTTCCTCCAGCCGGCCAGTTAGAGTTACTCTATGTTCTCTGGCCTTTTATGAGAAGTAATAAACAGACTCACCAGCAAAACTTGAGGATGCCTGATGGGCCATTTTGGACATAATACAGTTTTGAAAGAACTGCCTACTCACCCAGTAAATAGTTAGAATTAGATATGTTTTCACACCATTTGGTAGCAGCTGACAACCCACAATGCAAGTAAAAATGTATGATTTGATAGATGTAGATGATCTTGTCCTTGTCAGGCACATAAAAAAAAAGTCATTTCAAGTTTACAGAATAAAAGCTTGGTGACATCAACCACCTCCATGCCATTTAGTGTCAAGTAAATTAGACATAATTCAATTTCCTGCTATTTAACACTACTCCAAAATCAGTTTGCTTTGATTTCATTGCTGCTAAAAGCTAACCTGAGTAACACTGTACACTGTACACAGCAGCAGCATGCAGAGTTACTGCTGATATGTCCAGGTATGTTTTTATATGCTTATTATTCCAGGCTGCGAATGCTCACATAATGGAAGAGAAGAGGTGTTTCACTGAACGGGTCAACTCAAAGTTACATCATTCTAAACTCTTTATCATCTCTTCACAGAGTAAAAAGCATTTAAAATGTGCACTTTAACTGCATGAGAGGATTTTGGGGGTGGGGGTGGGGGGCTACTATAAAACACCTGCACGCACATGGTTGTGTTTGTTTGGTTTATGAATTGCTTTTTTAGTTTTATAAAATAAACCGTAGTAATAAAATACCACTGAATTTCCTTTCACACATGTACATACACAATGGGGTTTTTTTTTCCTCAAAAAAATGTAGAGAAAGTCACTGATGTTAAATGTTAAGTCCACCTCTTCGCAAACAGTATCCTGATGTTGAATCGACTGATCAAAAGACGCAGGTGGGTGGGTCCCATCAACTTTCCTACTAATGAACTATAATCTAGTGTTTTCAGAAAATCTCCTTCTCCTCTGCAGTGATGGTGCCCTGTGTTTCCCCTTTGCATGCGTTGAGATCTGAGAACACAATCCCAGACTGCCTTGCTTTTGATCAAAGGTGCCGCTTGTTTTTTCATAGGGCCGAAAGTATGATAAAGGGGCTGCTGTTACAATTAGTGGGAAGTTGTGCTTTTTTTCACTCCTGCACTCCTGCCCCCGAGCCTTGTCTTGTAAGCATGTTGGTCAGACGACTGCGGACGTGAGCGCTGGGTCTGACCTTTGCTCGACAGTAATGATCGCACCTTCACCCCAGGCTTTTTTTTTTTTTCTTCAAGAGATGATGACCCTGCAAGTATGTTCTTGAGACAGGACTAAGTCAGATGCTTGCGTGAGGGTGATGTGATATACAACACACCATTTGTACTCTGCTGATATGCTGATTATAGCACTAGATGAATGAGACATTTTCACCAACCCAAACATGCACTGTGTTTTCCTGTCTCAATGTTACCTCGGTGGGACTGCAGGACTGAGTAGTTTTAAATGCTCATATCCCATATGCATGCATGGGAACGTGTCCTTTTTCCCCCTGCAGTCCCCCCACCCGCATATCCCCACATCCACTTCCTGCTATCTCCAGGGCCAATCTAAAGCTGCGCTATTACGAGTCCTGTACTCAGCGTGTTGGCGGCCGATTTAGAACATCAACACCATCAATCAACCCGTCGATGGGGCCAACCAGCTGGCTGAACCGTCCTGTCCCAATGCCGGACAATTTGTCATCTGACGAGGCCAACTTGCGTTCAAACTACATCCAAACCTTTCTCCACTCTGTCTCACCCCTTGCTATAAACCTCTTTTGATTACTTTTAGACTCGCCCTTTCAACTTCTTCGAAGCCTTGATGTCTCAACTCACAACTTCCTCTTTACCAAAAGCATTACAATTGTTTTCTTTCAGTCTTTCTGTATGAGTATAATTGAACTTATAGACTGGTTCTTCTTGACTGATGGTTTTGTTGCTGTTAACAAGGGTGCAGCAGCCTGTTTAATTCACAGTTTTGCTGGAAGTGTGCACTGGCCATTATGAATGTTTCCCCTTGTGCTTTATGCAGATCACTGAGGTGGGTCATTATAGCCAGCAAATAAACAAACAACTAAACATGTAGTGGAGAAACCATGCGTCATAGTTCAATAAAACACTGGATATACACATATAAACTAAGCAAATATTTGTTTTTATGTATGCTTCCTGTATACTTCAGCGATAATGACTGAGTAGGACAGACTTTATATGTCCATAAAAGTCATAGACACAGTTGATAAAAACTTCCTAAACTAATAAAACAGAGATGAAGTTTGTGTTCCAATTTATGCCATCTACTAAGATGCCAAAGAAGGACACACTGCAGCTTTTTTAAGATTTTAAGATACTGTTAAATTTTCTGGCATAATGGAAAATCAGATTTACTGCAGCTAAACATGTGACAAATGGCTTTCATAAAGCACCTCTAACAATGATGTCATGGATTCCCCTTCACCACACACACACACACACACACACACACACACACACACTTGTAGACACACACACACTATTAACTGCTCAGCCTTCACTGTCTTGCCTCGTCTTCTTTGCTCTCTCTCTCCAGGCCAGCTGAGAGGCCCCTGGGGGCACGGAGGGGGCCTTAGAGTTGTCCAAACACCCCAAATGAAGGTCTGGGGAAGTTCCTTGCTCTTTTGTCTCTGCCCGTCTATGTCAGGGGAACAAGTGCAACACAGTGCACAGACTTGGGAGTGTGTCTACCGGGGTCACGATGTGGCTGTTTGGGGGTCGCTCACAGTCACGCTACCACGTCTCCCCTTAGCGCCCCACTACCCTGGGCAGCCAGACACTCGTCCCCAGCTGCACAACTGGCTGCCCTTTACCAGTTCAATCAGCCAAGGTCACCAACAATCAACCAGTGATGATGCACATCTGTGTGTGTGGGCAGGAAGGTATGCAGCAAGGCTCCTCTGAATTCTCCCACCACCACACACACTTGTGTACACGAATGAGAAATTGTACCACATACTGCACACACACCCAAGCAAAAAGGAAAAAAAAAAATCCTCTTGCAGCCTGCTGAAAGCAAAAGCTCTATGAAATCTAGATGATTAACTTTCAAGCCTGTGCAAGGGATTAACAAGAGTCTGCAGCAAATCACAGTCGACACATCCAAATTTTGCAGCAAAAATGATTTCTGCTAAACAGAACCATACACCGAAACTGGGCGGCTTTTTACATGATCGCACGCAACTTTATTTGCCTGTAAATAATTTTCCAACATCCCATTCAAGAACTGGAGCATTTGATTTTAGTTTTATGAGGGCATGTTTTACAAATGATACACAGGCCAAGAGAAACTGTACCTGGCAGTCACACTGAAAAAGGCTTTCCTCACCTTCACTCAGTATTAATGAGTCCAGAAACAGCTCAGATTCGAAGCCAAACTAGATTACGCTCAGTGTGAAGGAGCCGCCAAATATATAGCATGACAAACTGCTAAAAAGACGCACAGCTATAGTTCATCACGTTAAACTGGGCATAAAAGTTACTTTTAAAAGTAGGCGCTGTTACTTTGATTAATTAAAGATACAAGCAGAATAGTTTTTATGCAACATTATAAAAACATCTCTGCATTAAATCAAACACTTCCAGTTGCAACTTGTGTGGTGTTTTTTTGGATAACTGGAAGAAGAATGTGTTTAGGGGGCATGAGGGAGCGTTTGGGTGAAATTATAACAAGCATAAATTGGACCCTTGGCATTGGCCTTTCTTTGAAAAGTCTTAATGACAAATCACCACTTTCCCTTTCACCTCCTAGTGTTTCATCTGGGCTCTACCCAGGGTGCTCTGCTCCGATCCTGCAGCACCGAGCTGCTTAAGCCTCGCCCATGGCCATTTTCTCGAGAAAGCATTTTTGGTTTTACGCCTGCCTGGACTTCAGTGCTAAACCGAATTTTTGGTGTTACTATTACTGCAATTTGAAAGGGCAGACTGGCAAAGAGTGTGGGAACTTGCGGTGTTTTTGTTTTTGTTCCTTTGTTTTTTAAGCTAAGAAAATTTGCAGTAAAAATAATAACACCTTTACAGGTAATCTAAATTGATTGCAGTGGTGTAAAGCTTAATAAAATATTTGACTTGAAATAAAAAAACAAACAAAAAAAACTTAAATTTAAAGGCACGGCTCAGTTGCAAAACTCCAATTTAGCTCCGTGTCGTTTCTACCCTGTGGATAATGTTGAGTTATTATAATGCAAATTAACAGGATATAGTGCTAACAAAGAGCTCTGTTTAGGCTGAACAAACACACAACCCTTCACCTCAGTACAAAAGAGAGGTTTGTGTCCCATTCACAACATGAGACCTGACTGATAGTTGAGGGATCCCAAAGCTAAATCCAAGCCCAGGTGACCACCAGCAATCCCTGTCTGCAGCCCCGTCTTGACGATCTAACTACTTAATAAGTGGCTGTCCCGGGTTTCCTGGACATAGTCCAGACCCACAGAGGCCCCGCTGGAATGGACGCCCAAAAGCATAAGAAGGGCTTCATTTATCAATCAGACCAATCACAGACTTTTCCGGGGCTATGGACGGACACATGTTGGGGATTAGTCTTGTGGAATTCAGCACAACTAAACTGTGGAGACTCAGTCAGTTAGAGATTATAGCAAATCAACAACAAAAAGAGTTAGATTAAACTTCAGCTGTAGCTGGATTGATGTGCTGTTGGTATCACCTGTCAATGTAAATTCAAGACAGTATGTAACTTAAAGCGCAGCTACAAACAATAAATGCAAAACAGTTCAAGTAGATAAGAATTTTAATGCAGTGACAACCCCCCCCCCCCCCCCCCCCCCCCCCCCCCCAAACGAGAA
>VUQJ01031639.1:0-11259 GCA_015108635.1 Andinoacara biseriatus | reverse complement strand
ACGGTTAGAAATGATTGCTTTAGTCAAGGCTCAGAGCTCTGTTAATCATCATCAGTCTTTCTGATGGGGTTAAGAACCAAGCTGCACTGACAATACAGCATCGACCTCACCATCCAAACCGTTACCGTCTACCACTAACATCTTTAATCAGCTATTACATGTCAGCCAGAAATGAATTAGCACTACTGAAAGAGTGTATTGACCCAGTCGCTTATTACACTCTCAACCCTGGAACATTAACACGGTGATTTTCACCCATATGAACATGATAGTATTACAAAACTCGTGTTAGTATTCTACAGTTAAAAAATAAATAAATAAATGAACCCATCTAAGTCATTCTGTCCATCCATCACTATTATGCAGCATGCTTGTCTACTTCAGGCTTCAATTAGCTGTAGCAAGAAAGAAGAAGAAATACCCCGGACCACCAACAACTCACATAATTTTTGCTTACTGCAATCACACAGTGGCAGGACACATCGACCCATCTGTCACTAGCCTGGGAAGTGGGGATCATCAAGTAAATCTTGGTTGTATGTCAGCGTGCCATTCAGTGTAGCAATCAGTGTGACGCCTTGTAACAGCCAGCTCTTTAGATGCTTAAATGCTCCATCTGAATGGGAACAAAAAGGCTATTGAAGGTACAGTGGAGAGATGAATAGAAGGGAGTGCAGCTAGAGTAGTACTTAATTAAAGATTGTGCTGAGTGTGTTGTAACAAGTCCTCAATTAGCTTTTGAATTGACCAAGCAGTATGACATCATGTCCGTTTACCATGTAGGCACAGCATTTTTTTTTCCCCCCCTCAAAAATGGGCAGGCTGATTGGGTGCAGAATAGAAGCACCAATATTGCCCAGAGATGTTGTGAGAGGAGTTTTAGCTTAGAGCAATATTAAACAAAAGATAGCTTAATGCTGAAGACCAGCAAACAACAAACGAGATAATATATAAAACTGTTAATTGTGGAGCGAAACTCCCAGATTGCAAACGCATGATGAACAGCAGGCAGGAAACATGTACCCTGGGCCATTTTGAACCCAGAATAATGGCAAAAGAAATCTGTTATATCTAAAGTACGACGCTCAACAGCAAAAGGAAAAAAACTCAACAAAACCAAAAATATAACATTTCAGAAATGTGTAACAGTGTAACAGAAAATACAACATTTCACCTCTCAGAAACGCTAGCAACAACAGTTTTGCTTTTTGAATACACAGACACTTAAGCCCTGGAAATGTTGTGTTTTCTGAAATGTCGACGCATTTTTGTTTTCGCTGCTGTGTTTCGCACCTCACGACCGCCGTAGAGAAGCCATTAAATCTGGCAGAAAACATCTCCTCCTAAGCGACATGCACACAGCGCACTGCCACGTGTTGCGCTGCATTCTTTCATTGCGCAAAGATTTGTTGTTAGGCATCACATACTGTGCAGTTTATACTGATAATGTCTATTCTCTTTGTTGAATTTTTCAAAAAACGTGTTTATTTTTTTAAGGTGCATTTCTGTTTCACCTGTCTGCAGTGTGTCTGCACTTTTTTTGGGCATATGCGGTTAAATAAGAAAAACATATTTTTGCTCAACTTTTCACCTTGAAATGTGTTGAAACTTTTATTTTGATAGATCAGGTGTCTTGATCATAAATGCATTTACGAAACAGCTTTTGGACTGATCTGTACACAGTCTGGATACAGGTTAATTTTATATGCTGTGTCTGGTACTCCACAGTCAGTACTGTCATGTGGGAGGATATAAATAATACATAACTGTGCTGCTAACAGTACCAGCCATGGAGCTTTGTTGTTTAGGCAGTACATCCATTATGTGTGCAAATACAAAGGCGTCAGTCGACTCTGCAGAGTAGTTAAAACCCACGAACGCCTCATCCAGCTGTGCAGCCTTCATCAGTTATTATCGTTTAAGATGAACCTTGACTCGGAGCGACGTCTCATTTCACTCTTATTTTATTGACTGTTCCTTCCTCGCTTGTTATACTTTGATCTTTTTTGGTTGGTTGTAAGTGAGAAGTGCTGACGAACAAGACGAAGTGTTGAGGGAAAGGGAAAGACAGTTAATGGAATTGGGAAGTGGTCCCAATATTATTAATGATTAAATGTCCAACCGTTATTTTTGTCTTGTAACATTGTGTCATCTGCTTTCATCAAAGTTTATGATTTTTTTTTTGGGAGTAGCCCTTTGCTTTATGCCACCGGATATACTGACAGCTACAACAGGATTGCTTGGATAACAGTTCTGATATTGCTCAGTATCTTCCCCTTTAAATTAATTACATTGTTTTTGTGTGTGTGTGTGTGTGTGTTAAGAACACAACAGTAGCCCTGGATCACTTGGAGTCAATTCCAGAGAAGCAGTGTCTTATGGAGAACTTCAGAGATTTAGAGGTGGGTTCACATAAAATCTAGATTGTTAAAACCAGAGTAATAGCTTTCCTGTTAGTCTTACAACCCTGAGTTATTGGATTTATTTGGCTGTTAATGGGTTTGAAAAAGGGGAACCAAGTAGCTGCACAATTTGCTCTGAGTAAGCAAGTGCTTTATTTTTTGTTAGGATTGAATCCTATAACAATGGATAATTAATCCAAAAACCATGGAATTAATGCTTTACTAACTTCAGCAGTACGTTAACGTTGTAAAACTGATTAGCCTCACAGCCAGACACTATGGACAAGACATAAGAGCCAGTTATTCATAACATAAGCAGAAATCTCTCATTTTGCAGCAGCAACTTCATAAACCCTTCAAAGTGACAGTGTCACCTACATGTAACTAATAGAAATTGTTTTCCTACTAATTTGAAGTTCTTTTTCTCCGTGTTATCAATCTGTAGCAGTAACTCTAAAGGCCTGAGTATCAGCTCCAGTATAAGGACAGATGTTCATCAGTGCAAGTCCTCAGTCACCATGTTCCTGAGACATATATTCAAGCATTAAAACAGCTGAAGGATGCTCAGCACATGGCAGATGTGACTAATTGCATCCTCCATGGTTCAAGCTCCACATCATGATGCTAGCAGCACTAACATTTGCAGACTCTCAGCAGAATCTTCACTGCTTAGAACAGTTTATTTTTAGAAGCCTAAAAAAAAAAAAATGAACGTTTTATTCATTTGCTCATTGCTAAGCTCCCCGTTTGATAATACACAAAAAAAGCAAAAGCCAACACTGCCAAATGAGCCGTTAAGTATCCAGTAATGTTAAAACCAGTTGTAAACCTTCAAATGCAGGCGTGAAGGGCAGCTGGGAGAGACTCCGGTCCAGCCCCTACCCCACTTTGCTAAACCAAATACGCAAATATTGCAGATAAATGCAGTAGGTCTACTCAATTTGCGCACAGAAAATATGAAGCTAAAAAGGAATGCCAAACTGTAGACACACCCAGTCAAGGCGCAGGGCTCAGTAAGTAACTTAGTTAGTGTTGGGTCGAACTGTGCTGAAAGCAGAGAGGACTGGAGGAGCAGTAAGAGCAGAAAAACACTTCAGTAAGTAAATTAAGAATTGAGTCCTCAGCAGGTTGCTTTTCCCCAGTGCTTTACTCAACAATGTAACAACAGCTTAATTCCACTTGTGTGAGAGACTCAGTCTAACCTAGCAGGGACAGGTACTACGTTTTATCTTAATATTTAATGGTTGTTTATTTGATTTGGTTATTTTTATAGGGATATGATCCATGACACACATCACAGCATTTATAGCCTAAGCTAGTTTGCAGTGCCCATGCATAGTTGGGCTTTTATTATTTATAGGGAGGCATATTGCCCAGAAGGTAATCAACATTTTAAATTCTTTTTATTATTCTTTTTTATTCTTCTTCTTGTTATTATTCTCAGTACTGATCAGTAGTCAGTGTAAATCCATTGCTTTAGTCCTGAGTTATAACTAAACCTTGACTAAGAGACTAGATATTTATCTTGTTTTAAAATCACCTATGAGATGTGCTGTCACGTTATATAAAAAAATACAGTGCTCAAAAAATAAATCAAAGGAACACTTTGAAAAGACATGAGATCTCAATAGGGAAAAAATCATGCTGGATATCTATACTGATGTGGATTGGGTAATGTGTTAGGAATAAAAGGAACATTTAATGGAAATGAAAATTATCAACCTACAGATGGCTGATTTCAAAGACACCCTGAAAATCAAAGTGAATAGTTCAGTTTGCCGAAATTTCAGTGCAGCATCTCGAAATTGTACTCAGTAGTTTGTATGGCCCCCACATGCTTGCATGCATGCCTGGCATGCTCCTAATGAGCAATGGAGGGTGTCCTGGGGGATCTCTGACAAGATCTGGTCCAGGGCATCACTGAGCTCCTGGACAGATTTAGGTGCAAATCGGTCACGTTGGATAGACCAAAACATAATGTCCCAGAGGTTTTCTATTGGATTTGGGTCAGTTTAGCGTGGGGGCCAGTCAATGGTATCACGTCCTTCACTGCCAGGAACTGCATGCGCCACATGAGGCAGGTTATTGTTGTGCACCAGGAGGAACTCAGGACCCACTACACCAGTGGGCTACCAGTGGAGCTGGACTACCTGTGCAACCTCTGTAGGGTCCAGGTTATCACCTCATGCCACGAGCATTAACACTGATCCTAGCCAAATTTAACACTAGTCGGAACAGATGAGGAGGGAAAAAATGTCTGTGGCCTCCACCTGTAAAACCATTCCTGTTTTGGGGGTTGTCTCATTGTTGCCCCTCTAGCGCACCTGTTGTTAATTTGATTAACTCTAAAGCAGCTGAAACTGATTAACAACCCCCTCTGCTACTTAACTGACCAGATCAATATCCCAGAATTGACTCTGACTAAAAAGTATTCTTTTTTTTTTGAGCAGTGTATATTTCTCCTGTGTTGTTTGCAGAGCCCCAATTCAATTTAATTTAGAGATAAATGCAGGCGCGTACACTTTGATACCACTACTATTTATTTATTAATAGTAGTGGTATTAACATATACATAGTTGTTCTGCTTATTTAAGAGATCATTATTTTGTGTATCGTCCCTGACTAATTAAAAAAAAGAGATCAAAAAAATGTTAAAGACTATTTAGATGCTCATCCTTTGTGCACGTTTGTGGTCATACAATCTGACAACACAAGTTCCATCGTGTGTGTTCAGGATTCACAGCAGCAGAAGGAGATGGTAGAGGAGCGCTATACCAAATACAAAGAAATTGTCTGGGACCTGCAACACCAGCTGGATGAGTCCAAACGCAGGATCCAGGAGTATAGAGTACGACACACACACACAATGCATTGCCTTAATGCCTAGCGAGAGACGGTACTTTAAAACAACAACCCACACTTTTTCTATTTCAGTCACTAATTGCAGCGCTTTGCTCAAACAGCAGCTGTTTGGATAAGGATAGCCTGACTTTGAGAGTCAGTTATGAGTCTAGCTCACCCACACAGATGCCAATGTGTGCTCTGCACCTCATTTGCAGCTTGTGTGAATAAATGAATAATTTCACACAGTGGCAACGTATCATGGATGGACAACGCGGGACAAGCTCGAGTGATGCCACCAATGTACACTCCAAAAAAAAACAAACAAACTTGAATTTACCACTCACTGTTAATTGCTACTGTCATCCTCTCTGCTATAAAGCAGTTGAGGGAGTCATCAAGACATCATTGTTGACAGCTGATTGCCATCAGCAGTTTACAGCCTCCCCTAAACAGCTATACAGTCACTTTTAAATGGTTTTAATCTGCCAGATTACCCCATTGGTTTGCCAAATGACTCCCGCGTTGAGTGATAAGTGGCGATTGCATTAGCTTAATAGCTGCTGCCCACTCGGGGTTTGTTTAAGGAAAAAGGATGGATGAAATGTCTTTATAAGACTTCCATCTTAAACAGAGTCAGCAGTGCTAACAAACAGCTTCTACATCACACATAGTAGAGGCTCTCTGCCTGTTCTGTTCAGATCATCTCCTTGGTCAGCCTCTGCCCTGCTCTTACAGGGCATCTGGAAACTTAATGATCCATGTCCTCAGGATAAAAGAAAACATGGGATCTGTGTCATGCTTTAAGCCACAGCAGTACCTTTGTGGATCTTGCAAAATAACCACCGAATAGTTAGGGATTTGTTCAAACTGGCACACGTTAGCCGGCGTTTTTAGAGACCCGTAAATATGCAGGCCAAAGTTTGTGTGCACAGATACACAGCATTGAGCCACAGCATTAAAAACACCTGCTTTATACTGTGGGAGTTCCCCTCCTGCCTCCCAAACAGCCTCTGACATGTTGTGGTGTCTGGCACTGGGACGTTGGCAGCAGATCCTTCAGGCTGGGGCCTTTGTGGATTAGGTTTGCTCCAGTAGATACTGGTTTGCCTCAGGCTCTGACTTCTATTACTCAAGCTGCTTCTGAGCACTTTTTCTTTTTGTAATATGATGGCGCGTACTCACCTGCTTTGTAACCACTCTGTGTGTCATTGCCTTGAGGTGATGCAGGTGGGGTGGCATCTATTGTTTGCAACAGTGTTTAAGTAGGTGGCAGCGTTTTAATGTTATGGCTTATTAGTGTATATTTACCAGAGGGACTCAGATCCCTTATGTAAATCCTTTAGTGGAGTGTTTTTGATGTGCATACAGGTATTTTGGTGACAGCCAAATGTGGCCCCCAGAGCAACCCCTTTCCTTTAGAGTGGTGAATTTTTTCCCCCTTGTTTAAAAGTGGATTACATTTCCCTTCCCTAAGAGCCCAAACTCACTCGCTGCTTAATTCAGCTCGAACCAAGATGATGAAAGGAGAACGTTTAAACAACAAGGTCTATAATCTAGAACAAGTAAAAAGCAGTGGTAAAGGATTTCTTTAGGTAAGCCAGTAGAAGGATCCTTAAAGATTGCAGCTGTCCTTGTCTCTGAAACTCTGAGGGTCTCTCACACAGTCCACTTTCACTCTCCTTTGCTCCCTGTGGCTACCATGCTTGTAGTCTGCTGTTGCCCTCGTGCACTGGCAGGTTACATCTCTGGGGACTCCATGTGACTAGTCTGACCCGCTACCAGACGATTGTATCCCACCACCACCTCCACTGCTGCCCATTTTGTTCATGTATTTGTTTTTAGTTATCATTATATTTAATGTTCAAGGAACAAGGACACATTTTTAAAAAGTTCATTAAATGCATGATATTTGTTAACTAAATGAAAAATCATTTTAAGTAACTGAGATTACAGTTACAGACCAAATCGATCATCTTTATTTTTGTCATAATAAAAGAAACCTGCCTACCACGCTTCACTATCCACGCGGATTGTTACATTAAGACATGTTGCTCTCTCTTTTGCTTTATTATCAGTAAATATCTCACCGATTTCTGGATGGATTTTTTCCGTCAGTGAATCTTTGCATCTTCACATCATGAGCTGAACACTGTCAGCTCAGTCAAGTCAGCAAAGTGCCTTCTCAGGCTCAGTGATGTAAAGGGGTGAATTGAAATGCATCTGCACCACAGACTGTAAGCTCCAAAACAACCATACAGCTGATTCGACATCTTTCTAAAACGGTTTCAATAAAAACAAGACTTTATCACCTTCACGACAGCCCGATTTACAGCAGGATGGCTGCATTAGACTGCATTACTTTTAGCTAGGTGTATCATAAACTGACAGCAGAGTCCACGCGCTGGTTGTGTCTCGCTGCGACTATAAATCTCTTTCTTTGTGCCCATTCAGCTGTTTTTGTTTTTGTTTTGTGCCAATCTGGTGTGTAGCCTACATTACAGTTACAATGTCCTCCTCTTCCAGGATGAGAAGTTGGATGCTACTTCCAGGAGCCTCAAACTGGCTGCTTTTTCTTCCAGTATCAAAGGCTCCAGCAAGTTCCTGAGCAGCTCGCTGAGATCTGACACACTATGTGAGTACGGAGCTGACAGCCTTTCTGTTCTGTGGCTTGATGGTAGTCATGGATTTCCTGCATCTCTGTTTTGCGAATAATTTGAAAATGCACAGTGTGCCACTATTTTCCTCTCACCCTTTTCAGTGTTATAAAAAAACAGTTTATTTTATTAATTATTTCCTTTAGTCAGGCATATTTGTTTTATCAAATGATTAGATTTCTCTTCTTTTTTTTTTTTGTTCATTTTAAGCACAAATGTTCCATCTCCTGTTTCGTTCTGGATTTAATTGTAGTCAAACTTTATCGAAACAGATATTTAAAACAAGCTGTTTGTTTCAGTGTTTCTGAACTCTATTAATTTCAGTATAATACATGATAATAATAACCCAACTTTCACCACGCTGCATTCAGAGGAAAGCCTTTCTTTGGTTTAGTATGTAAACATGGTACCCAGCGCTGAAACTTTCCATCAGCGCTCTGGAAATGAGTCTGCCTGTATCACTGCCAGTGGCTCACAGCCAAAATCACTTGTAGCGCTTTCCTAAGCCGCTTACAAATATTTGGCTCAGTGTGAGAGGAGCATACTTTCTGTGGCTTTATGTCCATTTTGCCTCAGAGATTTGCGGAGGCCAAAACATGTCCATGGCTGTTTAACACTAGGTATTAATATACAGTGCAATTACCACACAGTCATGACTTCTTTGGCTGTAGCAGGTAGTGTAAATCATATTTTATGCGCCTTCTTAGGAATGATGATAATATTAAAAAAAAATAAATAAATATCACTTGTTCTGAAATGTTGCACTGTGATTGGTTAATAAATGAGCCGGCACTGTAACTGTGTATCCTCTCTTCTTCCCTCTGCTGCAGCCCCTCGCAAACGCCTGACCAGTTCAGACCTGGACGACTTCAGAGGCGACGGGGCCAAACCTCTCGCAGATTAGTTCAACCTTTAGCAAACCTTTATCTATCTCTACAAACACAAGCGTGCGCACACACACACACACACGCTGACTCTACCTGTAAGAGGCCTTGCACTCAACACTAATCCTCCTCAACTACCTCAGCCAGGCAGCCAGTGAAGGTGCTCGGGAGTGAGACTCTGAGATTTTATAGCAAACTTTAAGAAATACTTTAGAAGAGGAGCTGCATATCTGCACGCTGTGAAGCATTTTAAATGTATTTATAAGCAGCTGAACTGAATGTATTTATCAGATTTTGAAAGCTTCAAGCCAAAATGGTTTCACTGTTACATGTTACTGTCTTGTTTTAAATATTGTTTACTTTCTAAATTCTTATATTATTTTCATGCCAATGTGCTTGTGCTAAATGTTTAAAGTATGCAGTCATTCTTCCCAAACAAACCTGCAGTGCCTTTTGAACGTTTTTTTTTTCAAACGTAATGTGACAAATCTGTTTTTTGTGCGCACGTTTCAATCTATCTGCTAATGTATTAGCCGCTCTTTCTGTGTTTTGTTTACTGCAGTATTTATATTTGTAAAAGAATGAAATAAGCACAGATAGATGTTATTTTTTATATGAAATGTGACAGAAGTATATGCACTGTGAATAAATCTGCATGCAGCTAAAAGTCTGGTTTTATATACACACTTGATGTCCCCTTCATTTCAGAGCAAAGTGTTTGCTTTGCAGCAGCGGAGAGACTCCAGCTACTCCCAGCGGTATCTTTTGCTTTCAGCTAAAATCCTTCAGAGAGACAACCTAAAGCCACACGAGGGAGGAACGTCCTTTTAATTTACTGCTAGACTGTTAAGGCAGAAATACAGTCTCCGGTGTGTAATTATTTTAAAAAAAAAATTTACATAATCTTGTTCCGCCCTGTATGCTTGGACATCCTGTGCTGTGCTTTGCGCAGGTTAGTTTGTGTACAGTGTAAACCCCCAAACCCCCCAAATGTCACTGAAGATCAGGAAACCCAAAACTTACAAAATACACTGAGTAGTCTTTGAACTTTCTATGTGAAGAAATCAAAGACTGCTAATTTTTCAGGGTCTATTTTATGTTCTTCTCCACTGATTTGATAAAATATTGCAAAAAACACTTTTCATTGGCCCGTCACACTGGCCTCATTGTCAGTTCTCTTAATGCCTGTATTACTGTATGTCATTGTGATCTCAGCAGACCACACTGCTCCCATGCTTATGCAACACTAATAACCAGTGTGTGTGTGTGTGTGTGAGCGTGTACGTGGGTGTGTGTTCACGAGAAATACAGAAAAAGCTGGAGATTATCACTTAACTTTAAACATGTTAAGTGTACATTACACTGTGTGTTTAATGTTGTTTACTCTGACTTAACTGACTTGAAATATTTACTCGGAAGCTTGAAAAAGAAAGCATTGGATTCTATTGATGTGTCCCTTTTCAAACGTGGTGGTCAGCGCTGTCGCCTCAGAGCAAGAAGACCCTGGCTTTGAATCTACCCTTCTGTGTGGGGCAGGGTAACCCTACATGCCCCCTATGTTTACCTGTAAGATTCAACTTTTGATTGCATGTGGTTTACGGTCATATTACCTTGTTCGTTTATTTATGGTATTTGTTTTTCAGTCTGTTTGATCTTTTTGTCAGACACTTTGAGCTGCATTAAGTTGTATGACAGGTGCTATACAAAAAAAGCTTGACTGATTGGTGAAACCCTCAGCCCACTCTGACTGTATAGCAGTGTCACGGGGCGATGCTTCTTTCACCTCCTAATGAAGTGCAGACAGCAGGTGTTGTTTTGAAGCCTGCTTCCCCACCAGCTTGCACAGATTTCAGTGTTTCATTTTGGCCTGTCAAGCTGTGTAAGTCGGGGAATTAATGTTAGTTAGCAGCAGCTGATGACTACACCGCTGCTCTCTATATGCATGGATACGCCCATCTCATTATCATTTGATCATTAGCAAAATTGGAAATGTTGCTTGGGAGAAATGAGGATTGGACAAATTATCAAATGTGTGCACCAACACCAAATAATAGACAGATGAAGATGAGGTGAAGATTAAAGGATGCGGAAGATGACTATAGTCAGTTTTTAACCAGCTAAGTTTAAATGAGGTTTAAGGGATATCAGGAAGGTTTAAATTTCTCTTTTAAATATTGTTACCTACCGATTGCTGTCTTTCCATGTACAGTTTTGGGGCTTTGACTGCCAGAATTCAGAATTTCTCATGATACCTTTAAAATGTGAAAACAGACATATGCACTTGTCAAGATAAACTTCTCAAAAGAAACACGAGTCGTGCACCTTTTACTAAATCCGAGCCCGTGGGGCAGCTTTGTGTTCGCCAGCTGTCTAACGCAGCCCCGCTTTTAAAAGCTTCTGCAGGTGTCTTTTGTGCAGCAGCCTGTAGTATTTAAGAGAATACAAATAATTGACAGCTAACTGCTCCTTTAAAAA
>VUQJ01031637.1:0-10003 GCA_015108635.1 Andinoacara biseriatus | reverse complement strand
GTGGCTGCTCGGTGATTGCACTAAATTTTTTTTGCTCTCTTGATTGCGAGCAGTTGAAGAAACCACTTACAATTGAAAGGCAATTGCACAGGTCACCAGGTGGGAGGCGACCTGTCTCCAGACAACTCTGGGCCGAATCAGTCTCAGACAGATTTGCAAAATAACCGCTAATTTATAAACGCAGACAGATTCCCAACATGCTGCAATCAATGGAAGTGAGTCTGCACCAGCGGGAACAGCTCGTCTGTGACGTCGCTTTGCTTTAGGGGACGCAACTCAACCTGCTGCGTTCTGGTTATATTCCTGTGTAAAAACACGTTTGCCAAATGTCTGTCACTTTGCAGATAAATCGCCGTCCTGCACCGAGAACATCAAAAACTGTTAATGTGAATTTCTGTGTATGTAGAAAACAACAGATTTGCATTTTCCACCGAGCTATCGCAGTTAATCACTGTGTTATCGCACAGTTTGCACGTAATTGCCAACCTGACCCCTGTTCAGTTGTGAATATGAGTGTTCGCAGACTTCAAAGCAACGGTTCATTGCACAAAGTTGCAATAATTTTGGTTGTGCTGCGCCCTCCAACCACTCTTTTCCCCAGTGTCGCTGTAGCATATAAGCAGACAGAGGATTTCCTGCCCGATCAACATTCACTCTCTTATCTCTGTTTTGGTCTCCACCAGCTCCTGAGCCTTTAACTGCTAAACTCAACTGTCACCATTTAAGCTGCCATCTTTATGAGCCTGGTATCAATACGGTCTATGAATAACACACCATAATATCACAATACTTTTTTTTGCTATTTGTCACTTGATTGCATGTAGCATTAACTAAGGGCATCCTAGCCTTGAAACTACACCCAACCATGAAAACTGCAATATAACTGCATCATATTCAGTGCATTTAAATGACATGCAAGAAGTTGGCGGGTAAAACATGTCAAAGACACGTCACACAGGTTGGACAGGTAGGTTTAAACGCTGGAAACAGTATTAATTAAAATACACTGACCTAGAACTTCCAGCCCATGTAGCACGGGCAGAGCAAAGACTCACCAACTTTAGTGTGTATCCATGTGGGTTTGGGTCCAGATTGGGATATCACAGGAAAGTGGACTAGCAGCCTTTCTGGAGATCCATGCTCGCCTTTTACTGCTTTGTAATTTATTTGCAAGTAGCTACTTTTAAATGACCATATGACACTTGGTGGAGAGACGGTGCATGAGCAAAGGATGAACTCATTAACTTTCATGCAGCTGCACAAAATTTGGGAAAAATATCCACATTCTGGTGACGGCATATCGTTCTCCAAGCGTTCCTCTAGTTCTCTGTGATTTCAACGTAAGCAGCTGACACTGTAGCTCAAATATTCCAGAAAGAAAAACTGCATTTTTTATACTCAGTCATGTTTTTTCCTGTACTTTTTGTATTTTTGTAGTTCTTTGTGTGAGTGCAGTAACAAAGTTGCATTCCACTCGAGGGGAAACTATTCTAATGTGTAACTGTGAGCCTTTCAAAGCAGCTTTCCCAGCACACTGCAGCCTTTATACTCAATTCCAAACTGCTGATCACATGTTTTTTTTTTTCCCCTGGATGACTGTTCATATCTATTTTAGGCCGTAATCCATATCAAGCACCTACACGAACCGACTGAGACGTCAGGCAGAGAAACAAGAAATGACTTCACATGCAGATTTGTTTTCAGCTCGTCGTGGTTTGGAGTGCGCTCTCAGCGAGTTGTGGCAGAGCAGCCGTGTCTTTATAAATTCAAACATTTTTTTGGGAAGGAGGGGGGCATGAGTCATGCAATAACAAAAATCATGGATATCTGGAGTGCTCATCATGAAAACTTGATTCAATTTACAGCTATGCCAGCAGACATGACCACAGCTGCTATTTGCTGCCGATTAGCAGACTGCAAACTATAAACAGACGGCTGTAAAGGTTACACTAAGGCCAAAAAATGGGTGGAGTATCACTACAGCTTCCTCGTACTGCACTTTTTAATTAAGAAGTGCAAATGGAGAGGAAGCGGTATAGACAGCCTGCACAACAGCAGCAGCAGCAGCAGCAGAAAGATGAATTATGGAGCAGGAAATAGAACTCAGTGTGAAGCAGGCGCGCCTGATGTTCAGTCCACTCAGCGCACAGCTGGTTGCATCTGAGCGTGTCCGACTGCGGCGGCACTCGGTGGAAAGGCTGCGGAGCTTCACGGCAGCTCGGACCTGGATGAAGGAGCCGGGAGAAAGTTCTGGTTTTATACAGCGAGGCTATCCATCCATACAAACTGCCTCATCAACACATAAAACACAGGGGACACTGTGACACAGCGCCGCAACTGGGCTGCCAAATTATACTCAAATCAAAGGGTACGGATATGATCACCGACAACAACTAACCCGCAGGGAATTTCTAGTTTAGAGAAAGAAAGAACAAAACCTGACATTACAGATAATATCTCATCAAACCTGAGGCAGAATATTAACAGCTACCAGATCATAATATAGCACTGGTGCATGTGGTTACCAGGCAGGGCTTCATAATTATTTCAGAGACGTCTTTTCTTCTGCCAAAAAATATCCAGCTGAACCCCAGAAATTACAAATATAATCATAAAGTTGAATAATGTTGACTTAACTAATGCAATATATTAAAATGCATTTCTACAAATGTATCTGGTAGAATTACGTGCGTATCCAGCAGGAATTGAACCAGCGAACCGTGTAAACCACTATACTACAGTACAGAGCCACAGGACATGAAATCTAAATGCAATAATACTGGAAACAAATCTCACCTTTTAAAGTAATCCAGATAATGAGTTAGCAAACATGCTCCACCTTCAGCAGAAACAGAGTAACTTTATTATGTCTAGTCTGATTTTGGTCTTCACCCAGCAGCAACCTTCAAGACCAAAGTGCCACAAACTGTAGTTCATCAAATGGCCACTAGAGGCCAGGAGAAAATGGAGTCAGTTCCCATAGACTCCCATGTTAAAAAGCCCGACTTCACTGCATTTAAGTCATGTTTACAGCCCGGTACAAAAACTGTTTGGGTTTTTTTCAGCTAATTTTACCCTTCATGAAAACTGTATTTGGATGCATTTTTAAAAATAATTAATTAGGTCAGATTTTGTCAACACTTTAACACCGGTTCCCTGCCCTTTACTAGCGTCGATCAGCTGTTTAAGACGTAGCGTATCAGCGGGGAGTCTGCTTTTTACCATAACTCTGCGACCGTTTGTCCTATCGGAAAAATCCAAATGGGTCCTGAAAGCTCGGAGAGTGCACTTAGCAGCAATATAGGTGTATTAAGGTATTGTCGCCAGAATGGCGGCACCTTTGACGTATGTTCTGTCGCCCACGACAGGTTCAACATTACAGGGTTAAGACTTACAGGTTCAGGAGCTGGTTTTGGATACCTGAAGGATGTTCTACACGTCTACGTGGAAACAAAGGCTACATTCACACTGCAGAACTGACGTGACCCAAATCTGATTTTTTTGCCCTCACGCAACCTGTATCTGATCTTTTCATGATAGTCTGAACAACACAGATCAGATCTGTCCAAATGCAACCTGTGTGTGCGCGGCCAGGTCGCATTCGTCCAACCTGCACGTCACTGACACTCGATATACGTCACTTTTCTGCGTCCTGTTACGCGGAAGTGCGAAGAAAAACTTACGCTCGCTACGTGTGACATCATTGTGTCCTCTACTGCCCATGCGGGACACTTTGAGGTTTGTTTGCAGTTCACACACAGATCACATCCAAGTCGCGTGTATTTGGAAATGTGACCAACCAGGTAAAAAAAAATTTTTTAAAAAATCGTTTTTCACAAAAAATAAAATAAAAAATTGAATTGTGACACTTCAGGCTGTAGTGTGAATGTAGCCTTAGACTCCACAGCTCCTCCTCCAGAGAGCGCTTCACCATTAACAGAACTAATATTAGGACATGGTCACATGACAGGTCAAGTATGTTATTATACTCTCAGCCTCTAGGTGGCCTCTCTAGGCTTCACACTTTCACTCCTCTTATTTTTTTTCTCCCCAGTAAATAAAATACGGTCATTTACCTCATGCCGAGTTATTCAAGTGAGCGAACAAATGATTAATTTAACTGGAAACAATGAAGTCCGTGTTTCTGATCTCAAGCTGAGATGAAGAGCATCAGTGAAGAGATGATAAACAAATAATGTATGGACTCATGAACCCTCCAGTGTTTCATCTTACAAACTGTACATGATAAACTGCAGCGTCTACACACACACACACACACACACACAGAGCCTGTTCTGTGTGTATGTGCCTGTAAACAGATATCTGGATATCCAGAGACAACAACAAAGAGGTAACGCACAGCTTGCATATGAAGGTGTGTTTATGAGCGGCGGAGAGATTAAAGGAGAAGAAATGTCAGGAAAGAGGAAGATCACGCTGCCGCCAAGTTGCCATGTTGAAGTGGTGAGGGGTGCATTCTGGGACATGTCAGAAAATAAGCCCTAATGATAGCTAGCCTAGGCCTTTATACCTTCTAACAAGAGCTTAAGACAGTCAGACTGAAGGCAGCCAGCGCTCATTAGACACCTCCGAGTCCATTTCTCCCACAAGACCCATTTATTTAAGATCCACCGAGGACTTTTTTTTTTGGATTTTAATGTGAAATCAAATGACTGAGTAATGTGGAAAGCTTGATATTATTGCAGAATCACAACATCAGTTTGTAGCTATGAGCAACATTCAGGTTTGTGTTTTTATTCGGCAATTTATTTGTTCTAATATCAGCAGCTCTGAGCTCATTATACAGCAGATCCGCTTTAATCCACGCATTCGTAATATAATTTGAAAGTTAGGATGATGTATTTGGATAGTTTTGTAGCATTGTAACCAGTGTGAATGATCCCATGGAAACACCGACTAATCAATGTTGCCTGCAGGAGGACAATAACAGCAAAAGAGCCGCACATCCCGAATGGAAATCAGGTAAATCAGTGGGAAAGCTGACAACATTTAGAACTGTCTGTCTGGATGTTAAGACTAAATGTGTTTTTCTAACTTGAAATATTTGATAATGCACCTATAAAATTACACCAGAAAAAAAAAATTAACAGCGTAAAGATACTTTGTATCAAGTCTGATCAAAAGCCTCACAAATTCAAAGCCAGCCTGTGTGTGTGTGTGTGTGTGAGAGAGAGAATGTAAAATTAAAGCCAGTGATGAGGTCAGTCATCACTGAAATCCCTGCTGTCTGTGTTTACTTATATTCAGACTGGAAATAAAGTGTTTAAAAACATTCTTTAAAAAAATAAAAACAATTAGATAGAAAATACAATCAAAAAAACTTCAAAAGGCAACAACAGCACAAACACAGGTCCATGTGAGTGACTGGATCCAGCAGACAGCTACCTGCCGTGTCAGCACCTGCTGAGTAAACAGGCCACGCCCCTCACTGTAATAAACTCTTTACCGTTATTATGGAGGATGGCAACTATCTATTTAGGCCAAAACTGTTTGCTGCAGCAGGCTGCAAACATGTTGACTGCTGCTGGAAATTTGGGAGTCGTCGCTGGAGCCGGCCTCTGGTGGCCATCAGAGGAACTGCAGGCTCATTTTTCAGCCCCAGCTCGAGTCTCACTAGCTTTATTTCTCAGATCCTCGGCTACTACTACAGTCTATACTTAGCTTTTTAGTGCAGACAACAAAACCTCAAGCCTTTTTTTCCACCTTATCAAACCTAATTTCCATAACTGAACTTTACCCGGCTCGCTGGCACAGTCGCAGTGGAAATGATAGTTTCCTGGTACAACAGCAAAAATAATCCCAGGTATGATAACAAATGCACAAGCATGCCTTTGTGCTGAGGAAAACCAGTTAGGCTTTGATATCTACATAATAGGACACGTCAAAACTATTGAGGTCAATGGGGAGATAGCTGAGCAAGAGGAGGTGCAGGTGTGCAGGTAGACAGGCAAATACACACACACACACACACACACACACACACACACACACAGACAAATGTGTGACCCTGGTTTAGAGCCAGGGAAATTGAGAGGATTAGAGGGTATTAAAAGTTACACACTCACTCTTTCTCTCTCTGTGACACACACACACCTGTACAGTGAGTTCAAGCGTGAACAAGCCCATCGGCAGGTGTATGCACACACACACACACACACACACTCATACACACAATAAATGTGCCTGACCCAGTTCATTATAAGAGGGTTTTAGCAGGGAAATCCACAATATTAATATGCAGTGTGAATTTAGAGGCTATTAGCAACTAAATGCTACTCAGCCAGGCTATGAGCACCTACATGTGAGTGCAAAGGGATTTTCCTTCTTCTTATATAAATATCTCCCATGTTTGTCACTTAAACAGCAGAAGAAAAGAGTGTGTTTTAATTACAATAGTAACAATAATACAAAAAAAGCTTCCATAAGCGTCTGTGTGTGTTTTTGTGCATAAAGCAGCAACAGCACTTGTTACAGTATCAGCCGGTGACAGGCTCAGCAGTGATAGAGAGACCTTTAGTTTGCAGCTCTCTCTCTCTCAACCCCGAGGATACGTGTGAGCGTGCACGCACGTATGTGTTAATACTGAATGTGTGCACTATATAAACAGCTACGAGGAAGCAATTACGCCAGTGCAGAACACCCAGAAGATTCTGTGTTCAGAAACACACACACGCAGCCATAAATGGTCAGGCAGCCCTCTTCTTAACTTTGTGTTTCAAGGAAAACTGTGCGACGGTACGTCCTACGTTTACAGAAACAACTCGACTGATTTGTGCCGCATGAAAAGGTTTCAGGTTCACGGCTCACTGTAACCTTCAAGTGGCTTCAGTGGGGCCATCACGAGCCCAGATATATCTCCCAGAAATATCAAGGTGGCAATATAGAATTGTAAAAATGTTGCCTTGACCTGTGATTTATTATTTTTTTTAAAGGCACTTTTGAGCACTCTGGGTAAGTACTTGAAAGCTCTCCGTACATTTTGGCATTAAAAAGTACTCGGTTAGGTTTAGGAAAAGATCAGGCTCTGGGTGAAAACCCATCCTGCTCACTAACATCACAACCAGGTGCCACCAGGACACGTCGTGAGTAAATGAACCAAACCAGCGACTCTGAAAAAAATGGCACCAATTGAGACCCGATGGATGAGAATGAGCCGGGAAACGAGCTTTACAGCATCCGGGGGTCGTGTTTGAATCGCTGGACATAACCAGCTGCACCTCGACTGTTAAACGTGCTACATTTAAATATCATATAATCATGAAACTGACTTTGAAGGTAGAAACAGGAACACACGCTTTAAAATCAACTCTGAAAGAAAAGTAGAGAGCGACTACATCATGAACTGAGATCAGCTCAGGGGGGACCTGAGGCAGTGCAAGGTTAGTGCAGGGTATCATTACACCTGCTTCAAGTGAAGCTGTGCAGTTATTAGACTGTCCTGGTAATCACGCAAGAGCTGCAGAGAAGGTTGATGATATGAGAGAAGACAACAATTATGGAGAGGTTCGTCACAGGGGCTGCAGGTAGCACTTTTCTGTATTATAGGCTGGAGTGTGTGTGTGTCTGTGTGTGTGTGTGTGTGTGTGTGTGTGTGTGTGAGCGAGCATATAAAAGGGCAGATAAGACGACAAGGTGAGGATGGGAGGCAGAATTATAGTTTAGAAAAGGAAGAGAGGTGTGAGTGTGTTAGAGAGGTGAGATGAGGTTATGGTGCATTATCCGACACACACACACACACACACACACACACACACACACACAGAGCTAACAGCACAGCATGTACAGTAGGGATGTTATGACTAAAACCTGGCTCTGCACTGTCCTGTTATGCTTGGCCAAAACGATTATACCCACTCTGCGTGTGTGTGTGTGTGTGTGCGAATGTATGCGTGTGTTTTAATATAGAGATAACACTGAAAATGTAAGCTGGAGGAAGCACAGCGGCCTAGTCAGGAAAACTCTCCATGAATAGCTGACACACAAAACAAACAGCGCTAACTCGTACTGCTGTTAAAGAATTAAAATCTAATCTGTAACCAGAGAATGAATTCCTGTGACACTGAGAATCAGTGCTGAAAACCTTTAATAAAAACGCTTTGGAGGACTTATGAAAAAGGATTTATGACTGAAATGTGAATGTTTAGGGCGGCTCTTTGGCCCTGTTGCTAGGTAAGAAATCTAGAGTTTCCAAACAGGAATAACAGAATAAATCTAGAGGGGCTTCACGGTGTTTAAACTGCAGCAAAACATTTTTCTATAAATATTATACAGACTGAGCAGCAACCTTAAGAGCTACAAAATTAGACCCAAAGCTCAGTTCCAGTAGTGGCCACTTGGGGCTGGCCCCAAATGTGAGTCAGTGCCCGAAGACTCGGAAATTAAAATTTCCAACTTTACAGCAGAAATAAAAATTGTTACAGCCTGGTACAAAACAAAACAATGTTGTTAGACCATGTTTGTGCTGTTGGTGCCCGTCCAAAACGTCCGTCCTTCAATTCTGGTGAGTGAAATACTGATTTGTAGTTACGTGCGTGTTATTTGTATCTGTACAAGCGAGCAGAAAATGTCTCAGCTTTGCTTCCCACAGTCCCAACTCAGCCTGAACAACAGGTTCTCTCTCCAGCAAGACAACAAGGCTGAACATCAGAGGGAGTCCGACTTATAAAGAACCATCTTCAGCCTCCAGAAGAACGAGGAGTCCTGAAACAGATGGACGGCTCCCACGGCCGGCTTCTGATCGACATTATGGAGTCAGTCTGGAATTGCACGAGGCAACAGAAAGCAGAGAAAGCCTCGACTCTCACGAGCACTCACACTGATGAGGACAAACTGTTTTTGATATCCAACAGCACGAAACCGAGGTTGTTCTAGTTGTAAACAGCTGAAGAATTTTTGGGTTTGAGCTGCCAAATATCTGTATTTATTCAGTCATAAACTAACAAAATCCTCTGATTCATATCATTTTTTATTGTCAGCAAACAAAACTCCCTCCTGTTTATTTCAAAATTGTAGTCGTGGGTTTTGGCGCTGGTCACGTTCGATCTTTCCACCACATGTACGTGTTTGTCTGTGGCAGGGAGAGCTGCGTTCATCACTGAAGGGTCAGTCGCTCTAACAAGTTGTAATTCATAACGTCAGTAAAGCTGTTCTAAGGCCTCAGGTGTAGAAACTGGACAGCTACAGGTGCCTGCAAGCAACTTCCAGCAACCAGTCGTCAATCATTCGGGGAATATGCATTTTTCCTTTGTTTGTTTTGTTCTCTGCAGCGGCATGCTGAGGAAAATCTAGGCCAGCATGACTGAGGC
The DNA here is from genome assembly GCA_015108635.1 of Andinoacara biseriatus. Lineage (NCBI taxonomy): Eukaryota > Metazoa > Chordata > Actinopteri > Cichliformes > Cichlidae > Andinoacara > Andinoacara biseriatus. The sequence goes on along the minus strand of VUQJ01031637.1, from coordinate 677 downwards.
CTAAGTAATATCCCTGCTTCTTTTATTGGAGGGGAGGAGTGTGAAACCCCCACCATAAAGATTCAAATGAGAAGGTGGAGCATGTCTGACTGTATGAAGATGGACACAGTTACTGTCGCTGTAAAGTATCCACGCTTTGGCCACCACCATGCTGATTTTTTTGGAGGCATCACACAGACACCTGCTAATCAGTAACATCCAAGTCCTCAGATTTACTCAGTAAAACTGGAGCTCCGCCTTCTTGGACGGTCTGTTAGTCCAATGATGCCACAGCAGCCACATTATTGGTCTCGTCACTCGTCACATGGTGTTGGCTCTCAGTGCGGTATTGTATCACTTCCTGTTCCTGCTTCGGAGCACAGTGGTGTTTTGCTGTCTGCTAGTTGTTTAATCTGTGTTGCTCGATTTATCTATATAAAGATATTTTAGTATTTCAGTTAAATCTTCACTTGCTTATCTAGAGCACATTCTCTGCCAAATCACCGGCATTCACATCAGTCACTTTGTTTTTAGTAATCCGCTATCTTAGCGCAGCTAATAGCGTATAACCTAACATGGCGTGTCCTGTTTCTCCCGCACTTTCCTGCTCTGTGTGTCACATGTTTAGCTACTCCTCGGCCTCCTTTAGCAGTAATGGTACGTGTAACAAATATAGTCTGTTTGTAGCTCTGGAGGCC
>VUQJ01031636.1:18612-31012 GCA_015108635.1 Andinoacara biseriatus | reverse complement strand
TTTGGGTTCTCTTTTTTTTTTTTTTTTGTTTTTGTGTTTTTTTTTTTTTTTTTTAAATATCTGTCTAGTTTCATTTCTTTTCTTTTAACCATTGCTGTGATTGCTGTCACTCTCCTTGACACAAGCTGTATTTGTCAGACTTTAGTCTGATACAATGGTTAGAACAGACAAGTGGAAATTAATGAGAAATGCTCCCTTGGTCTCAAAGTATGGATGAATGAAATGTACAACAGTGCTTTCTTTCCTTGCTGAAGTCACAGAAAATATCACTAAGGTCTGCCACTGGCACACAGGCCACAGGGTCTCAAGACCCTCAGCCAAATCTGTTGAATGGCAACTGCACGTCTCGCAGCCCCCACTGACTGAACTACAGACTGCACTGTGGGATTCATTAAACAAACAAAACAACAACAACAACAACAACAAAAAACTCCACACTGCTGGTGTGTGTAAACTCACTGCTGGTCATGTGAGACACTTTCTCCAGCTTCTTCAGGACCGAGTCCATGCGGGATGATGTCTGGTCCATCTCATCTCCAAAGTCCCCCAACATCCTAAAAACACACACACGCAATACTGTGACAACTTTAACTCAAAGTCTGCACATTGTGTTGCAGGGATGTGGGACACCTGAATGCTTTTTAGGACCCATTTGGTCTGAAGAAAAAAAAAAGTGTTCTTGGACTAGGGTTCAAGTCATTTCTGGTTTTAAAACATTTTGGGGATTTTTCAAACATTTGAATTAACTACAGGGAGTTGGAGCAAGCTTTTGATAGGAAAAATCATATGTGACAGGACAAAATTATACAATCTGACAATGCTGTAAAAAGTCAACAGAAAGAGTGCATGACTTTTCAAGTACTTCCAGAGAGGAGACGGGAGAGGAGAAGGTGAGTATTGTGTTTAAAACTGCTGCTGCTATACAAGCCAATAAAATGGATCTGTTCATTCGTTTTAGTTCATTCATTCATTTACCTAGCATTGGGCTTACACAGTGATGTCAGACATACCCCATCTATAATCCAGATCCAGGTACATCAAAAAACTATCAGGTGTGGGGAGAAAAAAAAAAAAGCCCCGTGAGACTGCTAGCACCTGAGAAGGCCTCGTTTTTCATTACCCACAATTCTGAAGCGCCGATTAAAATGGATGCCTGTGTGGTTAAGAATGCATTCAGTATTCATTGTGTTTTTCAGTCAACCGAGGAAAAGATCTCAAATGTTTGCATGTGTACTCACACAGCCTGCTCATCGAGCTCGTCTCCAATCCGTCCAGACATGTCTTTGAGGACTCTGATACTGCCCGACACCAACTCCAGCTGCTCATCCTGTTCCTGCATGATCAGCTACACACACACACACACACACACACTTACTTCACTTCAAAGGACAACACACAGACTTAAATCTCTTTACTGAAGATTTTAATAAATCCTTCAACTAACCTTAACCTAATCCTAGCCTAAAAATCTGCACCTTTAAATGCAATTGCCCACATCTGTTGGGACCCAAGTGTGGGCCACTGCATCTAACTTTATTAACACTCGATGAGTCAGGATTAGGATGTGATAAATAATGATTTATGCTGTTCAATCACAGGTCAGCTGTTTGGAATAAAGAGACCTCCTTTGGATCTGAGCTCTCAGGAATCATCCAGAGAACGGCTGCCTGAACTCTTCAGATACTGAGGGAAGATTTCACTCTTGTATCAAATTCTTTTCCCGCTGCTTCTCTTTGGTCTGAATAGCACGCTGTTTCCAGGGAGAAAATCTGCTCAAAAAAGTACACTGTTTCAGGTTCACTTGGGCCCCTCATCGCTCATGACCAACTCTTGATAGATTTTGCTTGTTATTCTGAATTGTGTTTCCAAGCTTATTAAAACTGACCCTGCTTTTAAAAAACACATTTGTTGTGCCTCAGGAAACGTGGGTTTTATTTGAGGCTACTTCTTTCCGGGATCAAATCTGCACTTCAACAGCTTTTAAAAATGTGCCCCTAAACAAAAACATGCACTGCTACAAAAACAGTGATGCAAACAAAGAGGAGAGACCACACCACGTCGGAGCTAGCACACAAAGGTCAAATTTTACTTTCATTAAAAGATGTGAACAAACAGTATTTCTTACTGAATACCACAACCTGACACAGGATGTGTGATGACAGCTTTCATCACCAATATCAGCCCACACCACAGGAAACAGAAACCAACAGCTCACACTGTCTGAAGCGAGCATTTAATCCTCTCACTTCACACTCGGTGTGGTACTTTGTAAAGAACATGCAGATCTCATCTACGTTACTCTCACACTGCAGCAGGAATCCTGCACTGATGACCTTATTTGTCATTCCTACCATGTGATCCCTTGAATAAAGCTTTCCTGTCACATGTTAACATGACCTCAGAAAGGAAACACACACATTATTCTGAAGTGAGTTTTTAATAAGTACTCGTTTTACATGAAACCACTTCATGTAATATCTCACACTAATATCTCCTTTCATCCCTTCCTCTTTTTCTTCGAACACTTCTCAACAACCCCTTCATCATTCATCTGTTCAGTTTCAGCTGGTCTCTTACCTGCTGTTGCTCCTGCTGCTCCTGGATGTATCTGGAGTTTGCAGACACCAGGTGAGCCTCCAGTCCTGTTGACCTGTCCTGGCCTGTTGAAGTCAGCAGAGCCTAGGCAAACACACACACACAAGACTTAGCCTTTGCAGGGAGAAAAAAAATTGTGTGAATGTTTGTGTGTCGTAGGAGTTTCAAACACAGAGTTATTGTTGGAATAACGGGAGTTTGACAGTTTGCAAAACACAAGTTGCAGCTATTTTTTTGTGGCAGATGGAAATAGATCTGTCTGTCGACACAAAGACCAAAATCCTTAATATAAAGACAATAAAAGACAGCTGACTCTCTTTTAAAGTTGTAACAGAAGCAAGGTTTACTTGCCTGATTAAAAGTACAGTCAGATTTGACAATGTAGAGCAGTGAATTTAAACATCATAGGCCACATACAACCCTCTCTGACTTTGAGTGGGCCAAACCAGTGAAACTGCCCTTTCTGTCAGTGTAAAGACTGAATCTCAGATATATTAATAAATTAAAAAAATTAATCTGTCAGGACAACTCTAAGAAAAAGGTGTAAAATCAGAGAAAAAGTCCTGGTATCTCATTGATACTATTGTCCTTTTTACGTGGAAAAAAAAACAGGAAGTTTCTGTTACTTAGTTACTTTGGTGTAATATAAATGCCATGGCAGAGGTCTGTATTACTGAGAAAAGCTGTAAAACTTTGAACAGTGTAAAGTCCAAAAATCTATGCCCTCCTTCACATTTTCCAAAGCTGTCCAGTGGGTCAGATTGGAGTCTTTAATGGGCCGATTCTGGCATCTGTCTGACACCCCTGATGTAACAATGTGACCTCTGCTGTAGCATTTCGCTCCATTAGTAATGCTATTGCCTTATTATTAATAGTATTTTAAAACAAGAAATCATCTAAGATATTGCATGTTCATGTTAACTATAGTAAGGCTCACTTTTGAATAATGTCGAGTGATGCCTGTGTTGAATGAATGAAAACAAACTACATGTGGAGGGAAAATGAACTGAAGTGAAGGGAGACAACATCTTGGTTCTCATTCTGTCATAAAACACATTCCAAGTTCCTTCAGAGCAAATATGAAGCTTCACCAGCCAAAGTTAGCAATGGGCCTCATTTATTATTAAGTGCAGAGAAATGTTCTCACTTTTTCTACAAAAAAATAAGTACGCGTGTAAAACCAGTATTAGACTCATGAAATCTGCACACCAGCCAATTTGCTCTGTGTGCTCATGAATCTGAATCATTTTAAACTGAAAGGTGTAAACTACAAGAAACATGTTTCTCACAAGGTGTTTCCTGGAGCTGTGAAGCTAGATCAGAAATTTTAAGCATTTCCATCACTTCTGGAAATGCTTAAAAATGATCTTTTTAATGTTTCAATACTACTGTTTTAACCCAAAGCTAAAAGTATTACACTAGCTGTGTATGAACAAACCTGATACAACAGGTGAAACAGGTGGTGTAGATGGAGAAGTACACAAACTCCATAATTCAGACCCTGTACCCCTAATTACATTTTACCCAGTGCAGTGTAGAGTGTGTGTGCAGTGTGTGTGTGCACTCTGTGTATTTTGTTCTGCATTTAAAGATTCACCAACCTGTCTGTTCTTCTTCTCTGCCTGAGCCACAGCGGAAGGGCTGGACAACTGATCCTTCATCTCCTACACACACACACACACACAATTACACCTCTCACGTCACAATTTGTCCCAATAGTAGCAGAAATTCGCTTTAAAAGGCTGCCTCAGTGCAGAAATCTTCATTAATGAGATTTTCTGTGCTGTGCCAGGATCGCTGTCAGGCAAATCGAAATGTCTTTTGTTCCTTCACAGCAGAACTCTTCTGTTGGGCTCCAATGACTCAGTTCTCCAGGTCTATTTTAAGGATGGCACCTTTGCTGTTAAGTCGTGTTAAAAACTGACTCATATTTTCCATTGTGGCTACAGCGTGGACATTGATTCATTAAAGCCAGGAGCTTAACAGCTGCGGAGCAGGTAAATATGCCGTCTGATAGTAGAAATACATTTCATGTGTGCTTACAATAGAAACAGTGAAAATGCATAATTAAATGTGGCTCAGCTTTAGGAGGTTTTTAGCTTTGCCTGTACTTCACTGGTAACACTGGAGCTACAAAGACAACAGAGGCCTTCCAGGTAAACCAGCTGTCTTTCTTCCATCATGAACACTTAAACAGAGCAGTGTTAGAGCTTGTTAATTAACACTTTGGGAAGCACTGCACTAGATGAACAACATAACCATTTCTAAAATGTTTAATGATTTGGAAGTACCAGACTTTCTGAACTATTTATAAACTGTGGCTTTGATCGCCTGATTTGGGGAAAAGACAAAAAGTCAGACTGTGAATGATTACTCAGTGCATTCAAAATAATAAGTACAACTGTTTGCTATTAGTCATGCTGTGTTTGTGTGTAAATATGATGTAGAAGATCAGACCACAATTTATGAGTCATCAAAGCTAAAACTCTGGTAATTCCAAAGCATCACTACTCATTTTATTCAGATAGTTTATAACATTTATTGTTTTTTAATAATCAAAGACAGCTGGTGTCACAACTTACATTTTTTTTATTAATGTTTAATGAACATAAGCACAAAAACACACACCAAATAGCAATCAAAGTTCCCAGGACCAGCCTGAATATTTAATAAAGAAAAAATTAACAACAACATGCATTAGGGTTGAGGAAGTTACCTGGACAGATTTCCTGGTTCGCTCGACAAAATCTTTCCTCTCCTGAAGTTCATTGTCACCTAGTCTGAACTTCCCTGGATTTGACTCCACAATGCCTTAACCAGTCAAGGACCCATCAACAAAACAGCTCAATCTGTGCTACACCTTTCAGCACTGACAGAAACATTAGAAAAGGGAGACGTGGTACTCGAAGAACCCTAAATAGAAATCTTCTGGAGTTTCCCAAAGGCAGAGATGGCACCAAAATCAGACGTGACATGCAGAATGTTCTGGTGACCACTTCATTCAGACCGATGCTTTAAATAACTGCCTAGAGACACTGCTAATGTGACTCTCGAGTACTGATATCTGCTTCTAGGAGGACTTTGGTGTTGAACGCATAACTTATTTGGGAGTGTGAACAACTCTTATATAAGTAATTGAAAAAGAATTACTCAGGTATAGCATTAAATTTCAGCTATTTTGACAACCTCTTTGGATTATGATCCCTGTCCAGTCAGTGAAATCACGCACCCTCTGACAGAAAAAGCAATACTTTAATGAACCATTTCATGAAAACGCTCCTTCTACCCTGTTCTATCAGCAATGCTTCCTGACGTGGTCTTAAGTGCAGACAGGCTAATACTTCTTTGGTAAATTATCACGCACCTAAAATGGCTCCAGCCCTTAGGAGATCAATACATCTTCTGATTAAATGGGCAAAAACAGGAAGAGAGGCTGAGAAAGTAACACAGAGGATCTGTTTGTTTTTAAAAATAAAAATAGCGCACGTCATGTGAAGACGGTGTGAAAGCGATTTGTTTATGCTTAAAGGATACTGATGGTTTCACTGAGGTCCTCCAGGTCCCAGTCTATGGCTCTCAGACAGTTTCTCAGTTCATTGGCACTCCAGTCCAGCTCATCTCGACTCACCTGAAACCACAAACAGAAACTCACTAACCAACTGAATCCCAACCTTCAATTATATCCGCTGCCTGAGGCAACACATCAAAACGCACTGAGTATAAAATATCACACAGGCATCCTTAGAAAGTATTTTACTTCAGATACTTTGCAAATGAATGTTGGATAATAACCAGCTCTCTTATTAATCAGGCTGGTGAAAGGTAATTTTTCATTACTGTCATTTCTTGTTTATCCCATACTGCAGTGCAGTAGCTCCTGAATGTTATGACCAACCCATGTGTGCCTTGAGATTTAGTGCCAACTAAACATACTGTAACTGCATAAAAAAACTAATGAACAGAATTTAAATTTACTACTTTAGTACACAGTGTGTCATTTGCTGGGAATACTTAACTAATATTTACATAGTGCCAAGCTAGCTAAACAGGCATTTGGAAAACAGATATGCACCCTGGGAGATAATCTGCCTATGTTAAAAGAATGCAGGATCTAATGTAGTCACCAAGAATAACTGTATGATTGTGTTGAAGTGTCTGATATAACTGGGATAGATGTGAATAATATGGTAGTGTAGGTGAAGGTAAAAGAGAAAAATTGTGGGTGCCATGCTCAGTAGCACCTTCATCTGATACCAGGAAAACTGTCTCTGGCATCATTCAGAGGCTTCTTTCTGCAGATATGAACACAGGTGGGCTTTAAACATTTTCTTGCTTTTTTTGTGTGTCTTGGGCACAAATAGTTTGAAATACACTCTTGTAGTGCATGTTGATTGTAGTTGAAATTACATTGAAAATTCTACAAATTTTTATACTAATGCTCCTTTGCCAAGGTTTTAAAGAAAGAGGGAACATTTTTAAAGCTGGATCAATACAAATGAGGTGGGTAGGTGGGTGGTATATTATTTTAGATATGTTGTTTCCAATATATCACAAAGTTGTTTGAATTTGGGGGATAAATTGTGATCTGTGCAAATGACATTGAAGGTCTTCACTTTGCAAACAGACGTGCATGCCAGACCACCTCTGAATACTGCATGAGCATCATTATCTCAATGAGACAAAAATATGTTTTAAATTAAATGCATCTGGATTTGGAGGTTCCCATATGTATCCTAATAAAGAGGATCTATTATGCATTTCATCATTTTGTCATATATGCACCGCTCAACAAAATTAAAGGACCACTTTTTAATCAGAGTTCAGCACCAAGTCAATTAAACTTCTGGGATATTGATCTGGTCAGTAAGTAGCAGAGGGGGCTGTTAACCAGTTTCAGCTGCTTTGGCGTTAATGAAAATAACAACAGGTGCACTAGACGGGCAACAATGCGACAACCCCCAAAACACGAAAGGTTTTACAGGTGAAGCCCACTGACATTTTCCCCTCCTCCTCTTTACAGTTTTTTCACTGGTGTTACATTGCTAGGGTCAGTGTTACTACTGGTTGCATGAGGTGATACCTGGACCCTACAGAGGTTGCACAGGTAGTCCAACTCCTCCAGGATGGCACATCAATATGTGCCAGTGCCAGAAGGCTTGCTGTGTAGCAGTCTCAAGAGCATGGAGGAGATTCCAAGAGACAGGCAGTTACTCTAGGAGAACTGGACAATACTGTAGAAGGCCCTTAATTTTCAATTCAATTTTATTTATATAGCACCAAATCACAACAGGTACCTTTATTGTAAGGTAAAAAAATTACAGAGAAACCCCAACAGTCAAAACAAAGCCTTATGAGCAAGCACTTGGCGACAGTGGGAAGGGAAAACTCCCTTTTAACAGGAAGAAACCTCCGACAGAACCAGGCTCAGGGAGGGGCAGTCATCTGCTGTGAACAGTTGGGGTGAGAGGAGGGAGACAGGACAAAAGACAAACTGTGGAAGAGAGCCAGCAATTAATAATAGCTAATGATTAAATGCAGAGTGGGGTATAAACAGAGTGTAAAGAGGTGAATTAAAAGAAACCAGGAGGGTTCAGGGTCCCCTGATCCAGCCCTAACTATAAGCTTGATCAAAAAGGAACATTTTAAGCCTAATCTTAAAAATAGAGAGGGTGCCTATCTCTCAAATCCAAACTGGGAGCTGGTGCCACAGAAGAGGGGCCTGAAAGCTGAAGGCTCTGCCTCCCATTCTACTCTTAAGTATCCTAGGAACCACAAGTAAGCCAGCAGTCTGAGTGAAGTGCTTTATTGGGGTGATATGACAGTATGAGGTCTTTAAGATAAAATGGGGCCTTTTAAGCACAGCTAGTAATGTGCAGGTAATCATTTGAGCCAACCAGTGTTGTTTTCGTTAACGATGACGATGACAAAATGATTTCGTTGACGACCCTTTTTTTTTATGACAATAATAAGATACATGCCGCTCTCTGATGTCTAAAACATGACGAGACGTGTGTGAGTTTTCGTTGACGAGACAAACTAGACGAGAAGGTTAAAGGATGTTTCGTCAGTCATCCAAAATACATGACATGTCTGCCTATTGTGCTTGTAATCTGTCAGTCAGAAGCTTAAACCTATCAGTAATGCTGCAAACCAAGACGCAAACCAAGAAAATATCTATGGACTTGTTTTCAATATAACACATTTAAAAGGAAAACTGAAGCCATTGTCCAGGGAGATTGAGGTTACTGTGCATTAAAACTTGGTGGAAAAAACACTAGAAATCTTAAGCAGCACCTGAAGGCTCACCCTGAAATATTGCACTGGTCAAAGATAGCCTGGTGTTGTGTGGTGTCTGTTTTTATGTACAATATACAACTTAATTGCCCTGGCAGACAAGGTCAAGTTAAGCCCCAATTGCCAAAGTCAGAATGTTTTTGTTCACTGCATTTTTGGAGTAATTGATTCACTGTTACCACTAATTATTCTTATTCATTTGTAAAGACTAATTAATACTTTCTTTTTTTCCCACTAAAGGTGACTAAAACTTGACTAAAACTTTGAGTTTTTGTCGACTAAAAGTAGACTAAAACTTTTGACAACATATACATCAAAAACATTAAATACACTGCAAGAAATATACCATATGCAAGTGACAGTGATATGTGACAGCAATACATGCCAATAAAGCTCCAATAACAGAGGATTTCGATCAGAATATTTAAAACTACAACAAACACTCGATGACTCTCATGAGTTATTCTTCATGAGTTGTGTGCTATACTTGCAGCCCGTTTGTACCACATGTGTCACCAAAGCTAAAGTCTGAGAAGTGAAGTCTGTGCACCTGACCCCATGAGGCTCACCTGTGTCCCATCCTGCAACAGCTCCTCCCATCTATCAAACAGGCCCCGAGCTCGCGAGAGGGCCTTTTGCACCTCCCTGCATATAAACACATAAAAGGAACATTATCAGCACGGAAATTCAGAGCTAGTTGACTTCGCCCTTTCAGAAACAAAACTGCAGTTACGCCCATCGGTCAACCAAAACAAACACCATTTCGCATCTTTCCCAACTTCGCAACGCCTTATAAAGTGCCTGACCACGGAGTCTCACGGCTTTCCCAGTGTTTTCACCGGGAGGGAAGAGGAGTAAAAAGGGATTTCAGGGACTGTCCCAGTGCGCTGCTCTGATTTAAGAACACAAACTCACTGAACCTCTCTGCGCAGCTACTACTGTAGCATTGAAGCTAGTTAGCTACAGCTAGCCGCTGGGCTACCTTCTCTGATATAACTTTGCTTTACAGGAAAATAACAATACCCCCGCGTAACTAAACGTTCAACATAATAAAAGCTGTAGTTAGTTTATGACAATACGTCTCATTTTTTTTTTAATTTCTCACCCTTTCACAACGAAAAACGGGTCTTCTATCGACATGGTGTTTCCTTCCTCTTCACACCTAGCGCATGCGCACGTCACCGGTAGCGCACAGACCGACGTGAGACGTGCAAAAAAGAAAAAAAAAGTGTCGGGAGGGGGGAAGAGGAGGGGGTAGTATTGTAATTATATAATAACTACACTTGCTCAAACTCCGTCACAAGTATAAACAAAAAAGACGCAATAAGACAAATATAAACAGACTAATTAAAACAGATGTGGGACCTGAACATCATCTTTCTTTTTCTTCGGGACATAGTGTATATTATTTGTCTGATTAGAGTTTAAACTCCCATAAGCATGTGCACTGTACAGCAGGCCTGTTGAAGGTAAATGGAAATTTCTGTGAGTAGCTAGGGCAAAGTCCATCTGATGATGACATCAGTCAGTTGAATGGAAACTGCCTTTCCCAAGGTTAACACCAACCCCCTAGTCTCAAAAATATAGCCAGCTTTATCAGTTCTACAGTGATATATCCATGTAAAGTAGTAGAAACCTGATACAGGTTGATGAGTCATTGCACAGTATGAAGCTTCTGTTAGAAATGAAATTGAAAGGGATGCACAAAAATGTAAAAGAAGGATCAGTGTAAGGTGTTGCTAGGGGGGAAAATGCATGCTCAGCAAATCCTCCACAAAGCTGTTTGCATGCCTCCGTCCTGTCCCACCCATTTGTCTCTATTCCTGTGGGCTTTTCTCAGTCCCACCCTGTCCTGCCCAGCTCCTTCCTTCCTTTCCGTCGTCATCCTGCATCCCCCTCCTAATTCCTCCCATCCTGTCCTGAGAAAATTCACAGCTGTAGCTATAAATGTCCGACACACACACATTTCCTCAGGTAGATATGAGAACAAAATCCAATCCTGGATTTTGTTCTCTGTACTCGAATGACCTCCACAGTCACAAGATCTCAATCCAATAGAGCCCCTTTGGAATGTGGTGGAATGGGAGATTAACATCATGGATGTGCAGCCAAGAAATCTGCAGCAAGCGTGTGATGTTATCATATCAATGTGGCCTAAAGTCTCTGAAGAATGTTTAAAAGGACTAAAGTATCATTTTAGTACAGCTGAAAATTGCTGTGCAGATCAAACAAACAATACATTCCGCAAGTTGAGTGTGTAGAACATCATGTTTGATTATGGTCTCAAAATGTAAAGAGAGATAGTTTTTTTGTTGCAGTCCCCCACATGGATCAGACTTCATTACTTAGAAAAAGAACACTGTGATTTGAAGAAGTGTCTTTCTTCTGACCTTTCAGAAGAAAGGTCTCGTCCTTTTGTCCATTTTGAGATTATAATCAAATGGAACAAAGGGGGATGCTCCAGGCGTAACTATCTAAAGTTACCGCGTCGTTAATCACCAACGCTTTTTAATGATGCTTACATAATTGGAAAAGGGGTTTTCTAAGAAGCAGTCAGTCTTTTCACTTGATAACGTTACATTAGGTAACACAATGTGTCACTGGAACACTGGAGTGATGGTTACTGACACCAGGCCTTTGCATATGTAGATATTCCACTGAAGCTCATGAATAAAATTTCCAATGAATTTTCAGTGAATTCCAGCAATAACTCATCATTTACACTATTTCTGATCAGTTTCACATCATATTGCATAAAACCAAATGACCTTCTCTTTCAAAATCAAACTATTTTGCAAGTGACCCCGAGTCTTCAAGGGGTAATAGCACTGATTCTACATTCATACACATGTCACAAAAATGATTGAAAGTGCTGGTGATGTGCTCACATACAGATACTATCTGAGTACTTCAGTTAGCATATAATAAAACTTGCCTCTCTAGATTCCGTGTTTACATATTCTGCAGATAAACACGAACAAGCCCGTCTGTAGTTAGGGTTTCCATTACATACAGTACCAGTCAAAATGATATATACACTTTACTCATCATATAATACAACACAGTCACAAACGGTGCACTCATTTGCTGTAAAAGTATGTATAGTCTGTTCAGTTCCCATCATCCTCTATCTTTATACATTCTGTTTGAATGATAGGAAAACACCATCAAAAACCCCTCCATAAGTAACTGAGCTGAGAAGACATTTCTGATTCTTAAAAATTCCACTCGTTCTATCGCTTGATCTGTTGCTGTTGCTTATGCGCTTGTCCAGCTCAGCTGAAGGCAGATCTGCCGATGGAAAGCTTGAATCATCTTACACCAGCACGGTGATGTAGCAAGGAAATCTTCTCAGCTTGAACAAAACAACATCTGAAATGAACCAAGTCACTCAACCATAAAAAAGGAAACTGGCTCAGAGTCAACAAGCAGTCTGAGCAGTGTGACTCTAAATATAGACACTCTGACCCATTCCTTTGTGCTGCCTTCAAGTGCTCCCAGCAAGAATGAC
>VUQJ01031630.1:17276-30834 GCA_015108635.1 Andinoacara biseriatus | reverse complement strand
GTTCACGTCCTGCAGCTGAGACACAAACAGTGAGTATACGACACGCCACATGGACATTGTGAAAAACTGAAAGACTTATTTTCCACTTTTTCTGATTCCACTGACTAGCCCACAGGCATCCACGCTACGAAAATCCAAACAATATTTTAGGAGAACTATTAATATGTGCGTACTCTTTGGTTTATCTATTCCTCTGAGGTCTCAATACTGACAGGAAAAATCCTTGTGAGGTCAATTTGTCTCACCTTCACACTGACTGCAGAGCTCAGGGTAAGCTTTCTGTCTGCTTGAGTGTTTCATTTTATTTCTCCCTGTGTGTGCAAAAAGTAAGTAGCTGGATTTTAGCTTTGCCATGCTGGAGCAAAGCACCTTAGCAGAGCACTTGCATTATAGAGATGTAGTCTGGGCACATCAACAGGAACAGCTCACTGGGTGTTGTTGCCTGTATTAATGGTATATTAGGTTAGTGATTACCCTGAGCCACCATAGGCAGTCGAGTGATGGACTTTGCCTTCCATAAACAAACTTACACTTGTCTGAATCACTCTACTCTAGACCGCGGTGGTGGATTCAACTCATGTATAGTATGTTTCAGGACTAAATAAACTGAGCAACGCTTCTCAATTTGCAAGACAAAGTGAATGACCTACAAGATGCATTGAAGTCAAAGTCGTAGAAGGCCAACATAAGGAAGTTCAACACAAGGAACATGAAGCCTGTAAACGTAATGAGGTTTGGTGCCAACCATGTTGGTAGAAACTGTTGAGAAAGAGAACAACAATTCATTAGCATGACACTCAGCTCTTGCACACAGTTTTCTCATCATAGTAATGGAATACTAAATAGCTGGAGTTTAATTACTGTTGTAACATTTTAAGGGCAAGTAAATAACTCGTGTGTAGTGGATATTCTGGACAGGAATATGAACTTCTTCAAATTAATCTCAGGTTGCCTGACAGCATTAAAACAATTAAATTCAATGGCTGGTGTGTTCTGACACTGGCAGAGAAATGAGTGCTGGTAGGGCATCACGTTGTCTCGTTACTGTATCACAGCAGACGGCTGGAAATCTCATTAATGATGTAGCTCGAACACAGACTCATTAAGCTGGACAGGTCTTCCTCACCTTCACAACAAAGTTCCAGAAAGGATGCATGACGTAGATGGACAGGGGATTTGAGTCCACTGCACTGTACTGCAAAAAGACAGAGGTGGGATCAGAAACAGATCTCTTTTTTTAAAAATTTGACACTGCATTTCATGTCACTGCAGGTAAAGCAAAGCAACTGCCCCACGTGTAGCCCGTTAACTGGATCATACTGGTACTAGATAAAAACAAAACTGACTCCAGTGTGACAGACATGTGAAGGATACATGGTAATGCAGTTACTCAAGGCTTTCCTATTAAGAGTAAATATTGACCCTTTGATATCAATCTTTTGGCAGAGCCATCTCCTGTGATAGACTTTGATCTCACTGTCACTCCTAGACACTTGCAAGAGGAGAGGGATCTTCATTTTCAAGTTTTAAAGGTCAAAAAGGTTTAACTACTGATTATTTTTATTACACTGTTCTTACAAGAGCTGTGGGCTCGCCAGCATTTACATCTGAGTCTACAGTAAACACAGTGCAATGCCTAATACTTCAACAGACAGTGGGGGACACAGGCTAATTTTACTATGCAATGCTCATATAAGAAGCCTGCACAATCAGTTATCTAACCCATTATGAAAAATGTAACCTAATACTGCCATATCGACAGTATTAGAATTTTGCACCTTCTCTTGTGCAACTCACAACTACACAAAATAAAAGCACATGCATGCATTAACACAGAGAGGTAAGTCACTTTCACACCCACTACTGCGGCCTGGCCGTCTGTGAAGTGTTACAAAAAAATGTGTAAAGTGGAGAGAAAGTGAAGAAGAGAAAGAAAAAAAAAAGATTATCAGCTGAGCAATCGTCAGGCTTTCATGTGCTTCCCATTTGAAGATTATGTATATGCACGTTTAATTCACCTTTTCACATTCCACAGTCCCTGCATTTGCTCTCATTGTCCTCCTCTGCTGTCTGCTAGAAAACCAATGATTGAGCTACGGTTGCTATTAGACAGAAGAAGCCACTTATAATGCAATTACTGGGGAGAAAAAAAAGGTTTCTTGCGATACTCGTGGAATGTTTCACACAGCAGTAAAAGCAAGAGGTTCTAGGAAGGAGTCTGAGGACCCACCCACCCTAGGCTTTTAAAAGAACATGAACATGACTGAACTAAAATAAAATATTTGGAAGGTGCTATACATGTTATAGCAAATGTTAGCTAAATGAGGATCTTTTAGAATCACATTTGCAAAAACAGTCACTCTACATCTTCCATGCCAGCACTGAAGCTCATCTTTATGGGAATTAACTAATAAATAACAAGTTTAGGTGACAAGCACATGAGGCGGTTCCGTTTAAAAACCATCAAAACACAGTTTCGTGGTCCCAATACT
This sequence comes from Andinoacara biseriatus, assembly GCA_015108635.1. Taxonomy (NCBI): domain Eukaryota; kingdom Metazoa; phylum Chordata; class Actinopteri; order Cichliformes; family Cichlidae; genus Andinoacara; species Andinoacara biseriatus. The sequence goes on along the minus strand of VUQJ01031630.1, from coordinate 28,342 downwards.
GCTTATGAGATTGTCTTTACATGTTTTTGTTTCTTTTGTCTTTATTTCCCGTGCCCTAGTGGATTCAATTGAATGGTTCCCAAACTACATTACCGTTACAGCAGTTCGTTAGCTTTTTTCCTCATACAGTGGCTACAAAAATAAAATTAAAAATAAAAACACCTAGAGTTACAATAAACAGGAAACATTTAAAGTGTCTCTTAATTTTAGGGGAAAAGCTATGCAGCCTCAGTATAGGCACAGAAAGAGTCGCTAGCTATTAGCGCATATGCGCCAATGTAAAGTAACACACAGAAAGCAATTAGACTTCCGGGCATTACTTCCAGAACAAAAAAAAAGTACCATTCCTCAATACGAGACAAGCGACTTCCCGGCTTTTATTTTCAACAGGAACATGGCAGAACATCCGGTACTGCTTTGTAAACTCTTACCTTCACACATTTTCAGGGAAGCACCCCGCAGATCGTGACAGCTAGCCGCTAGCATGTCATTATAATCTATAAATCATACCTTGTATTTGTCGAAACCCGCAAGCTGCTCCTGAGTGACATATTCGTAAAGAGCCATGGTGATACGGTCTGGCTCAAAGACGAGATAAATGAATATCTCTTCCTTTGCAACTGCAAATCCCCAATGTTAGCTGCCGTGTCCAAGTACCATCTAGCTTGGTCGACTTCGTTTTCACCGGGTGAGGCGATGTCGAACCATAGGAGCCACTCCTACAGAGCCCAGCCCCTTCCTAGTTAAGGATGACCATAGCTCACTAACGCCACGCAGGCCTGGATGACTGTCACGAATTAAACGCCACAAAAAAATAATCACTGTACCGAAATTACACGGTGTTTGGTGGGTATTGTTTAACTTGACAAGAAAATACGATACTATTTTTTTAAGTGCCGGGAATATGTTTTATTTCTGATAATAGCTCATCAATCAAACCATTTCCATGGCGCTCTAGATGTGACGTGGCTTTCCTCTTTGGCCGGAAGAGACGTCACTTGGCTTGCTTGCTGCTGGAGAGCTGAAGTATTGTTCGAACTGGGAGTAAGGAAAAAAAAACACCAATTTAATAGAAAATGTAAGTGGTAACATTTGCTGAACCGTATTGCAGTTTGATAAAATTTGTAGTTTTGCTAAAATATAATTATGTGACGTTGCTTATTTTACCTGATTCAGCCGGTGTGCCTTTAGTTAGCATGGTTAGCATTGCTAACGTTATGTTTAGTGGACGATCAACGAAACATAATTTACAGTAATACACACTGTTTTCTGTTGATTCCCTTAAAAATCATATGCAGATTTCAGGAACTTGCAAAATGTTAGCGTTATTTAGCTGCTTTATGGTACTAATGCAAACAGCTGTGCATGATTTCGCCTCCTATAATTTTTTCCCCACCTCTTGAAATGCTGTTCAGACTTACTGAAGTACAAGTAAATTGTATGAACGACAGGCAGAGAGTTTAAACCGACGTATCTGAAAATATTTGCTGTTTTATCGACATCGATTGCACGTTCATTGTTGTTTTGGAGAATAACATTAATTTGAACAAGTGAAAGATCTTAAAAAGCGATCACTTATCTGACATAGCTTTAAAACTCAACACAGAATGAACGACTTTATCTGAAATTTTTGAAAATGCCTTTTCTCCCATCAACCACTAACGCAGGAATTCTCAAATCCAGGCCTTGAGGCCAAGTGTCCTGCCGGTTTTAGATGCGTCTCTGCTTCAGCAGACCTGAGTAAAATATAGAAGTCATTAGCAGGACTCTGGAGAACTTGACTGCCTACCGAGGAGGTAATTCAGCCATTTGATTCAGGTGTGTTGGATTAGGGCCACATCTAAAACCTGCAAGACACTGGGCCTTGAACCCTGGATTTGAGAATTCCTGCACTAACAGAACACATTTTCTCTTCATCCCAGCACCTACCTAATTTTGACTCTGTGTCCTTTGCAGAATGGTGACAGACGTGCAGCTGGCCATATTTGCCAACATGCTTGGCGTCTCCTTATTCCTGCTGGTAGTGTTATACCACTATGTTGCTGTGAATAACCCCAAGAAGCAGGAGTAGAGTTGTACAGTATGACTGCAGAGGTCTGTGCATTTACACTTGGTCACTGAGCATTAGTAACAGTTGAGAGGAATATTGGCTAAATGATTTGTGATTTCACATGTTTTGTAGTACAAACCTACAAACAGGACCTTTCAAGGTTTAACAACTGTGAAACCAATGAGGTTTTTCTTTTTCCTCCCACAGGAGAGATGGCAGTCAAAGCCACCACATTGGACACAGCATTCCCCTCATCCTGGCTTCTTTCCAAGAGATGGAATTTGTTTGCACAATAATCTTTTTTTCTAATAAACATGTTTGAATTTCATTTATACAATTCCAGTCTTTTTTCCCACCTGCTCTAAACATTGTTTTATTTAACTTTAAAATACACGAGTTTAATACAAGCTATTCATACTTCAAGTTTCAACACAATTTTGTCGAGCAGTCTTTTTGGCAGAAAACACCAAAACATGAAATGCTATATGAATATAAATATGTGTGTGTGAGAGGATATGTATAATAAGGGATTTGTTCACATTGGTGCTTATGAAGGACCATCACAGGAAAAGTATATTCAGTACAAATTTGGGCCTATTTAAGTATTCACTCATGGACCTTTTCAGGTTTTATTATGTTGGCTCAAGTGATGTTTCTCATCTTACCACACTCAACCCAAACAAGTCACAGTAAAACAAGCTTAGATACAGGATTGGCAACAATTATAGTCATTAGTCTACAAGTTTAGGCCCATGTGAACCTTTTGCCACTGACTTAAAGTACATGTATAAAATGAATAAATACTCTTGCTGGATGCATCATATTTTCCTTCATAACCTCACTGAGTATTGCAGCATTAATCTGACCTACTTGTATAAGACTCACACAAAATTTATTTCAGTCTAGTGTGACTGTCCTAGAAACCACTTACATCTGTGAATAATTTAGGTTTCTTGTACACATATAATACATTATTATTTAACACATGCACTTGGGATAATTTCATAATGTAACATTTGCTGTTTTGGTAAATAGAATTACAAAATAAAAAGGGAAAAAGTCCAAGTAGGTGAAAACCTTTATATAAACACTATGTGCAAAGCACAAAAAGAATAAAGCAGACTCTTAAGTCACATAGATATGAGGTTATAAAGGTGCTGTTGTGCTTATAAGTAAATAAAACAACCCTTTGCTGTAGTTGTACAAGTCACTAAGAAAATATTTACCAGTGCATAACAGTTATTGGTCAGTAACTGGGGGGGAGCAGAAAGAACAACGTGACTTAAATCACAAGAAGACAAAATGCGAGGTACAATTATGGTAATGAAAATGTTGAAGGATGTTTCAAGTCTGGATTCTTGAGCAGCTGGAAAACTCTGGAAAGTTTGAACCACTCCCCCAATACAGCTACTAATGTAATGTCACAGGGCAAGGCACTTAACCCTGAGCTATCCCAGTGAAAAGAATAGCTGCTCGGTGATTGTAATGGGTGGCTCTGGGTTCCAAATGTTGCGCAAGGCTAAAAAAAAAAAAAAAAATTATATGCTTGCTCAAGAAAAGTAATAAATACACATAAAAGATTTGTATTGCACATCATGATTGCCCAAACAATCCTCCACCAATGCCCCCTCTTATTTTGAAGTTTTCATCTCTGATATGGAATTTTAGGTTCTCAGTAAGTAGAAGGGACAGTGCAGTTCCTAAGCTTCTCCACACAGGGTCACTGTCTCACACATGTTCACAGTGTCGGGCACAGTCACCGGCGTTTTCTCCACCTTCAGAGACAACATCATGTTTTAGTCATTCAAGTTCAACAACAGTTTCCCTCAAAATGTCCATTAATGTTTCACATGAAGCATGAACATCAGTTTTCACCTGTGGTTGTGTTCCCACGGTCTCTGTTGCAGTTTCTATGATAGCACTTTCTTTGTATTTGATATTCCTGTCTGTGCTTTTCTTCATTAGGGCTTTGGAGGCCAGGTGTATGGCACCTTCTTTCTCAGATACACCTGTAGAATGGAATAACATGGGGATGTCAACTAAGAACACGTGTTTCTTCACAATGCTCAGCCCCTTGTATGGGAAATGTATTAAGTCAGCGTCGATGGTGAGAGTGTAGATGTGAGGACCAGTACTTTAGAAATTGTTATATTTCAATGGCCCCAAAAAATGTAGTGTAGTTACAAAACACAGCAGCAGGAGACAGTTTTGGAGATCAATAACTTTACGATTAAGAGTCTGGGTTCCATCTGTTTTTTCTACTCTTATGTTTGGTTGATGTGAATGTGAGGATTTCAGTATATGGCCACAGAAAGTGCTGTTCCCTGGATTTAAAGAGGACCTGTTGTGCTCATTTCACCTCCACATTTCAAAGTTTTAAAGCTGAAATTAATCTTTATCTCATACTGAGGCTTGGAACGGCCCTTCAAGCCCTTCACTGAATCACTGAAACCAGTTCCTCCCACTCTCCTTAAGCTGACTTTCTTCTGATTGGCTGCCCACTGCAAACACATGATCTGAATAGCAAGTGGATCTGGCTGCTGTGCTCAGAGCCAGAGCTGTGTGCCTGGGATGACCATATTAAACATATCCATTCTGTAGGAGGTTATATAAAAACCAAAGTATAAGCTTTTGGGTCATATAGATAACTTCTACATGCACAGGAGAAAGATTGGTCCGTATTTAATATAAGCATTCAGCAATGTAAGAGTGAAACGTAGAAGGATAAAATGACTGCCGAAGCCAGGTTTCATTCAAAGCTATCCAAGCAGAGCATAGAAAATAAAAACATGAAGCTGGACATGTGGATAGCAGGCCCACTTTGAAGCGTCACTATGCTAACATATGCTAATTACCATTAAAGTAACCACTACATCTAAAAAACTCAAAAACTTCTTTCAAAGATGGATCCAGATGAGAAATGAGAGCATTAGAAATCAATGCCTGCACCAAAAACAGCTGCTGAAATATTTCACTCGTAACCAAAAAAAGCCACCTCATTTTTGCTCAGAGTACAATTCAGGGGACTGAAGTCAACACTTGGGGATCCTGAATTTGTGTATACATTTTAGTGCTGATCCTTCATGCTAGCTGAAAAGTCAGGGGGAGTCTCTGAGTGTCAGTCAAAGTCATGTCATTACACTTCATAAATATTGCGGCAATAACACTGTGGTCATATGCAGAAATAAGCCCAATCATGATCCCTATTTTAACTGGTAATTGGTCAGGTCATTGGTCTCTGTAGTCCAGGCCATAAATGGCTAACCAGAGCAAAAAGCAAGTGTACATGCCTGACAACGACAGGTGTCTGTGGAGGCCAGGTCTGAGCAGCTTCCACACCTTCATGGTAGCAGACACCTCTTTACCTCCAGGTGGGTTATTGCTAGTTGGAGATGCTTTAGTGTTGTGTTTGGGAGGTGTGTCAGTTGACCCCATCCTTCGGACGGGAATGCGGCTCACATGTGGCTGCAGTTCACACCTGGCAATAGGCAATAGAGAGGTGAACATTTTCACTACTCATGAAAGAAAATGTAGATTTCATTCCATTTTTCAGATGCTAATCTTTGTTGACTGTTTTGTATTAAAGAAGAAAAATTGGGCTTACTTGCTAAATTTGATGGAGGAAAGAATGTGTTCAGGCCTCTGGTCTTTAGCAGTCTGTGACACATGGAGACATTACAGCAAGACATTATAAACTAAGTGCATATTAATAGAGAATATCTTCTGCAAAAACTGCTAATGATGGAAATGTAAATTTGCTCAGTGAGTGAGCTAGCAAGATAAGCTAACCTCTCTACGGGCTTCTGTGGGGGGATGAGTGATTGTAAGATTTCGGCACCCTCTCCCTATGTGGCCAGGACGTATAGGTACGGGCATTCTGGACCAGACCGCAGAACTGGGTCCACCAGTCTCAAAGTCCGGGCAGCTAAGGCCTGTCAACCAGATGAAGAGACATAAATACACGGAACAGAGAGAAGAAAGGGAAGATGAAAACACTAATAATACTCATAATCTACATCAACTGTTAACTAAGTTTGTTTTTCATGCGGCTTTGGTCTGACCCTCAACATCAAAGTTGAAAAATAAAGACCACAAACAGAAACAAGAAGAGAGCAAAGGACCCACACACAGTAATTGCTTCACAAAGGGATAGCTTTTATTCCAGAGGTTAAACAGAGGCGCTAAAAGACAGCAGCACATTCAAGAAAGTTGACATTTGTAGAGACGTTACAGGGACAAACACATAACTGTAGTCTGGTATAGAAGGTTAGCACCACATTGAAGGAAACGGCACAATTCTCGTAAGGAGTATAAAGCCGAAAGTCCTACTGAGAATGTGACTATGCATACAGTGTTTCCACCTAAAGCTGCGTTTGTCATTTTGGATGAAGATGTACAAGTTTTAGGTTTGAAACAACTGGGGCACAGGACGTACATCATAGTTCACAGTGAGAAAGCAGGAAAGAAAAAAAGAAAAAAAAAACTACAGTACACCCCTCCCACATTTAACAGGGCATTGATCGAAATTAAGAAATCATACTACATCCTTTGCACTGTGCTAAATGCAGTGGATACAAGCTACATCAAAATCTTTAGCGCGGTAATCTTAGATAAAACTAATATCCAATCAGCACCAGACAGCCATCAGATTTCCAGGTTTTCTCAACTACCTCTAACTTACTGATTTGCTCTCAAAGAGCTGAAATTTGAAGCTAATGCTGTGTTCAGACTATATGATACCAGCCTTATTGTGGCCAGATCTGAATCACATAAGGCATTGGTTGGGGTTGGAAAAACAAAACAAACAAAAAAAAACAAAAAAACAATGGGTGTAGTGGATGACAATAGTGTCTCATAATGTACAAAAAGCTATGCTGCCTCTGGGACAACTCACAATGTCCTGACAAAAAGACTAGCATATAAGGTAGGTGTACTATTGCATACATTACAAAACAAAAGGGGAATGATGTTTCCAGCATAGTTAGGAAAAATTGTGAAAAGTGGTAACACAAGACAACCGCTATCATACACACTGCTTTGTTTGCTGTCGTCTGTTTAGGTTCATTTCCTGGAAATCACCTACACCTCGTCCCCGATGATATCACACTCCTTATGAAAGAAGAGATGAAGCAAGATAACTCGTCAACACCTAATCTGACACAGTGACCACTGTGACACACTGAAGTATCATGTAGTCTGAGCCCAGCAGAAGTACGAAAGGCTGTTTCTGCAAGAGTATAACTGTTATAATTATTTATTTATTTTTTGGGCCTAACATTGGCTGAATTTGCAAGACATTTATGTTGTGAAATCAATGCAAATCAGGTGAGTTACGCTGAATATCAAAGAGAGATGGTAGACGAAGGACTGATACCCTATAAGATCACGATATGAGCAGAGCCTTCAAAATCTACTGTTTACAACAAAGCAAGGCACAGCTTAACTACAATGTGTAACAGCGCTGGACCAGACAGTAGCTACAGTGAGCAAAGGCCAGATATTCTGAAAGCTATTTTGATCCCTTGATGACCTGGCTTGTTTGTTCCTCCCGAAAAACCCGTCAGGTCACAGATATCCTACCTCTGCATCTTCAGTGCAACTAAAATAGCCAGTCCTAAAACACAGACCATCATCAAGTACTTGGATAACAGGACGCAAAAAACGAATTGCAGACAAATTACTATAATCCAATATTAGGTGAGTAAGGTTTACATAAATTCTGAGACAACATGGAAACTTCTCATGACTGCTTAGTACAAGATATATTAAACTAACCATCGACAGCCTACTGTCAAGTTTGATTTACACAAGGAACGTGTTTATCTGGTTGAATAAGTAATGATCAATATTTTCTTCATTAGTTTAAGGAAACGTGTAATAGAAAAAACAAACCAAAAACCTCTAACATCATATTTACACCAAATCCAGTGTTAGAATCCCATTAGAAAACAAAACACCTGCCAGTCAAACTGGTGGGACAGTAAGCCAAACGATTTCTATTCATATCATTTTACTTGCTGGAAAGCAGCCCCACAAAGCAACCCTGATTATCCCAAAACAACTACAAGACTCCAAGACCCACAAAGAGATGTCCACACAGCAAGTGAGCACCAATGAAATGGTGACCAAAATAGTAAGTCATTGAGATTCAGTCATTATAGACAAAATAGCCACTGGTGATGCAAAGTGGGTGGGTCCTGAAATAAACGCCTCTCAACTTAGACACGAGCTACTACCAATGATTGAAGGATACTGTTTGACATGGTGGTAAATACACTAAATTGCCAAAAGTATTCAATCAGCTGCCTTCACATGCATATGAACTTGAGTAACATCCTATTCTTAATCCAGAGGGTTTAATATGATGCCGGCCCACCCTTTGCAGCTATAACAGCTTCAACTCTTCTGGGAAGGCTTTCCACAAGGATAGGGGTGTGTTTATGGGAATTTTTGACCATTCTTCCAGAAGTGCAGACAGACACGGATGTTGGATGAGAAGACCTGGCTCTCAGTCTCTGCTATAATTCATCCCAAAGATGTTCTATAGGGTTGAGGTCAGGACTCTGTGTAGGCCAGTCTAGTTCTTCAACACAAAACTGCGAGTGAATACTTTTGGCAAAAGTGTGCATTAGAAGGTTACCAAGTTATGACCCACAAAATAATTCCTGTGTGGATGCCCTTTAAGGACTTAAGCTAATGAGGGTACACAGTTTCTGGCAGTAGGCTATTCTGTGATCATATTATCTACTCTGTGCTATTCTGTGATCATTATCTAATTGCTATTAAACAGCATCATTCCAATGTCAAACTAACATTGGTCATGACATTGGAATGATGCTGTTTAATAGCAATTAGATAATGAATCGATGACTTGTGTACAAAAATTTAAAAACAAACAATTAAACGTTACTTTCAATAACAAGAAATGGACTAAAAGCCATTTTGAATGTTTATACCTACTTTAAACTAACTGCAAATATGGCATAATGTGATCAGCCTGTGACTCACAATAAACAATAAACAACAGATCAGAAAGTGCTTTGGATGGTTTTAAAAAAACTGAAGTCCGACTATGTTCGGTTTATAAAAATAGTTCTCAAAAATCAAATACAACCAATAAATATTTCAAAAATTAAAAGCAACATTTGTACTCTAGCTGATAACGAATAACAGCAACTGTATGAAAAGAAGAAAAAAAAACTCCTGGCTACTTTCAAATGAGCACAGTTATGTGGTAAGTCATTTTAGCTTATTACTTGTATACACAAAAAGCTTATTATTATAATATTATGTCTACAGATAATATCTACTGTATGCTCTGAAAGTCCTATAGAGCAGCAGATGCTAGATAGCCAAGCAAATGTCCCGATTTACTAGACTAACACATTTACCCACTAACCAGTCTGCTATGTTTATTAAATATGATTCCCGGAACTGTGCCAGAGGACAGTGTGACCGTCAGCACTTGATTCAAGGTTGGTGGGAAAAAGAATTTTAGTCATAGTTAAAATCTGAGGAGCGCTTTCATGTGAATATACTATTTACCTTAACCCTCAGTACCCCATAGTGGCTGTGGCCGGCCGCCTTGCATTTCCTCATAACAGCCATTTTTCTACTACCGTTAGTGTATAAAAATCATTTGTGCATACTATATTTTAATATCAAGACTTAGCAATAAACTGATGGATATGTGAAAAATATTGTGATATTTCAAGTTTTTACTCCCAAGTTACACCAGCATTCATCTGGTAAGTGCAGGCTGTGATCACCGCCTCATAATGCTGTGTGTGTGGAGTGTTCACATTTATTTACTCTGGAGGAGGCTGTAAAATTCTGTGACAGGAGCCTGATACAGGTGGATGAGTTGAAGCGCACCTCTGTCAGAGGTAAGCGCTGTTATTTTAGTAAGCACTGCTGTTCTGGCCGCTGTTGGCCTGTGTTACTGAAACTTTCTTCGAAGTGGCGCTAATGATGTTAATGACCCCTTTATATGATGTGAGAATGTAATCAAACTGTTTATGAAAGGAAAAGTGTGATTTTTAGGACATTTGAGCCTAACATTAGCTAGTATCCTACTAGCTTATAACCAGCTGTTGTTCAACTGGCTCAATTTCAACTGTCTGTAAATGGGAGGGTCGCAGTTTAAACATGTTTTCATCTATTAGAGCCCTGACTTTAGTTCAGGAGATGAGGCTTGAGGTGAGGAAGAAGAGGATGAGATGGAGATGTGGGAGGACAAAGAGCAGTGGTGGAGGAGGCAGATGAAGAAGAGGAGGAGAAAGAGATAATAAGACAGAAATGCTGAAATGTACAAATCTTAAAATGGTCATATAAAATTTAAAAGAGATACTTGTGATCTTTAAAACTAACTCATAATTGCCACTTTAAAGCAGGTTTTTAGCTATATTTATGTCTTTACAGTGTTCAGATTTCCCCTTGTTTTTAGAATGCTCAGGAATTTGGAGCAGTCTAATATAATTCTGTTGGGGTATAGAGGGTTAAGGTGCTAATACTGTAGACATCCAGGTGGGTGCAGAAAGAAAAAAATATAATAGCACCAGTGATGTTTTGCACGCGTGCGCACACACACACACACACACACACACACACACACACACACTTTGACCTACATGGAGCACCAGGCAGGTTTTTTGAAAAGACAGTCACGCTCAATCATCTCACACAAACACACAGGCCCAGTGTCTCAGGGTTTAGGCCATATTCAGTCCGGAGTGGGCCCAGTTGGACTGCTGGCGGCCGGCGGTAAGCTCTGAAGGAGCAGGGGACTCAGTTTGGAGAGAAGCCCAGGGCGGGGCAGAGCCTGCAGGGATGGGAGCAAGGTGGAGAGGCTGGGGGGCTGGAGGGAGTACAGACCTGTCATACTGACGGAGGCTGGGAGGGGACAGGAGCCTGCTGCACACACTGAGGAAGATGAGGAGGAAGAGGAGGAAGGGGGTGAGAGCGGGGGGCGGGCAGGTGTGTGGCTGTTGCTGGGAGACCGTAGGATGGAACGGTG
>VUQJ01031627.1:0-11236 GCA_015108635.1 Andinoacara biseriatus | reverse complement strand
TGAATACTGCAATTTGTCCACACTGAAACCATGTCATTACAGTGAGAACTGTGAAAGAAGCATTCTGATGACTTAGTTACATAAAAGGAGAAATACATAAGTCTAAAGATAAAAGATATATAGATATTAATACTGATATATTCTACTGGGTACATTATTAAGATAGCAGTGCCTTATATCATGATAGATAATCACTAACTATTAAAAAGACCCAGATAGCATCTACAACAAACATGATCAATACAAATTGGCAACATGGTAGCCCTGCCTACTTGTTACACAACAGTGTCTACCATGGTAGCAAAACTAATATTAGTACTAATTAGAGATGAAATTGATCATCCCGTGCCTAGAAACAGTGAGATTAAACTCGGATATATATGATTTGGTGCCAATTCAATTAGTCTGTGCTCCAGCCTGTGATGCACTCCATAAATACGAGTACATCTCACACCACAACTGTGGATGTTCTACTTGGCAGAAATATGCCATGTAAATATGTCAAATGAATCAATGTAAACAGGGCATGTTTTGTAAGGATTTTTTCTGTAGTTTCAGAAATATATGTAATGGGCTGTGACATTAAAGAGACAAGACTGAGATGGTTTCGGACATATGCAGAGGAGGGACAGTGGCTATATTAGTTGAAGATGGAGCTGCCAGGCAGGAGGAAAAGAGGAAGACCTCAGAGAAAGTTTGTGGAAAGCAAAGGACATGCAGAAGGCTGGTGTGAAAGAAGAGGATGCTGGGGATAGGATGAGATAGAGGCAGATGATCTGCTGTGGAAACCCCTAAAAGGAGCAGCCGAAAGAACAAGATGTAACGGGTTGTGACAGTACCTGGCTTTCCTATTATGGTAGATAGGGTTAGACTGCTAAACAGCATTAGCATGGTGCCATATGGCTTACATCCATTGTTTATTCCACTGGTCTTTTACTTAAAGTTAGGGTAACTGTTGTTCTACATTTGTAAGCACCGACTCCTACCTGATCTCCTCAGACGATCTCATGTAATGTCACTATTTTGCAGCACATGCAAAAGTTCAAGGCAATATAGACGCCCCACCACCAACCAGCATTTAAGTCGTGTAATTACAGAGCAACACAGACTTGTAAAACATGTTAGATACAGGTGGATATGCTGCAATTCATTTCAGTTGAATTTTATTTGCACAAAGATGCTCCATCCAGTAACTTGGGGCGCTTTATTTTGGGATTTGTTTGAGTGAGAATGAAGGCCACCTAACCTGCTGCAGATGTTTAGAAAATGTTGTTCAATGGTCAATGTTATGAACGCCAATCAAAAATATGCACGGTTTGAGTAAGGTGTCAATTATACTTCTCAGGAAAAAAATCCAAAGTTGCCAAAAACAGTCTTGACAGGCTGGTCTAGTTTACTGGTCTAAAAATAAGAACACAGTGAAAATGAAGCTTAATGTCATGGATGACATTAAAGAAATCTTGTGTGTGTATTTAAATCGTTACATTTGCAACCTTTGATTCAGTGATAAAATAGTCTTTTCAATGCAGCTTAAATATGTGGTACTACGCAGCACACACTCACAAACACACACACACACACACACACACACAAAATCAAATTAGTTTTCAACTTGCCATCACAGATTAGACAAAAAGCCCAAAATGAAGGTAGCTGCATAAAATCTTATACCAGGTAACTGGCACTGTATATTTAAAAAAAAAGGGCTAGTTGTGCACTTCTCTACTTACCTAATAACCAACCCAACATACAACCACCCAATTTCTGGCTGTAAAAATTGTATTAAACAGTATAAGAACTTGAATACTATCAGTCAGATGCCACAGAATTTCTGGTAACTGCATACAGCGTATGTAATCATCGCTTATCCAAAATAATAAATTCCAAAGAAAGCTTAAGAAGGTTAAACAAGAGGTAAATAGGTCCTATTAAATCTAAGTTTTTGTTTTCTTCTTTATGAAGCGGATTTACGTGTGCCTGGCTCTCTTTAACTGATGACCATTGCGCAGCAATCAGAGACCTCTCACTTGTTCAGCAGAAGGGAAAAACACGGGGAAACATATACACCCAAATGACACAAACATGTGGACCATAGAGACCCACCCCCAACACACACACATATATCCACAGCCATACAACATAGAGATCCCACCCCCTGCTACCCACGCGCATTATGTCCGTCCTACACACACATGCGCGACCCCTGTTCGCTGGAGATGAGTCACTCTGCTGGGAACTCCATGCTTTTCCGATTACTACAGACCGGTTGACTGACTGTCTCAACACGCTGTGAAAGACAGGTAGAATTTAGAGGGGAGAGATAAGAGAAAGTGGTTAAGAAAAAAAAAAAGTCAAAACAAGAAGTGTGTGGAGGACCAGGGGAGAAACAGTGTAAAACCATTCCATGTTAAAGCGGTTGATCCACTATACACAAGGGCACAGTGAAACAGCAGGTTTTACCTCCAATCACAACACACTAGAAACCAGAGAAAGAAAATCCTACAAGAGTTTGAATACGAGAAAGTCAAGCTTTCTTGATTACTACTATCTTCTGGCAAAGAGACAAACAAAAAGAAAGGCACAGAAAGAGCATGATCTTAACGCAAAACACATTTAATATGAATGCCTCTCCTTTTAGTCATAAAACATGACTAAATACTACGGCAATAGAACATATGTAGAGTTCTTCAGCTAAATGCAAAGACTGTCAGGGGTTTCATGGGTAAAACTCATTTAAACGGGGAGTGATGTGTTTTATGTGTATGAAGACTGAACACTGCCACTTAACTTTAACATATTGTCCCCCTGTTAAAATAATGGCTTAAGTTATTTTTATTTTTTATTTAAGTACAACAAAGACCTTGGAAGGAAACTGGCTAAACTTTGAACCTTCTATTCTCAAAGCTTTAGACCAATTGTAGCCACCGCAAACAGAAAAAAAAAAAATACAAGCATCACATAATGTATGTATCATGAAAAAAAAAACCAGAACATCAGCACTGTAATCTAAAATTAAAATAATACAAATTTTAAAAACCCAACCAATGAGCACAGGACTTAGCAACAAAGGAAACAAATGACAAACAAATGGGAAAAAAAAAATCATAAAACAACAAAAATAGAAAGAGATGTTGCGTTTGGTTCATAAGTATATGACATATGTTTTCATTTTTAATTTCTGTAAAAACAACAAGTTGCAGGCACGCATAAATTTTATTATTTCACTGCAGGGAGTAATTTATTCAAGTGATGCGCTTCTTTTAAATAACGTTCTTTTGAGACCGCTTACGTGTAATTCATTGCAGACTGGAATGTGATGGAATAGCAGAAGTGAGATGAAGATGAAGTGAGAAAGGAGGCAAATGGAGGAACAAGGAAACTACAATGAAAGAGGGAGCAAAGTAAAACAGAAAAGGAGAAAAAACTAATTATTTACAGCACATAAAGACTCGCCCTGGTTACCTGCATCAAAAACAAGAGGAAAAGCAGAAACCTTTGAACGACGTCTGTTTGTCAGTGAAAAGAGCTAAAAAGCCAGTACCAACTGCAATAACACAATAACTGGGTTACTTTGCCACCGAGACGAACAGATGTAGATGTATTTTTGAAAAAATATATATATTATGCAGTACTTGACATCTACTATACACTACAATTAAGAACAGAATGACTATTACAGTCTTTTGATCTTAGTTTTTAGAAGTCAAATCAAGTTCTCTCTCTCCACAGTGTAGGGATTTACATGTTTCCCTAACAAGTGAAAGATGCCCCGATTTGATCCTGGGATGAGACACAAACCTCTTTGGGGCATTAAAACAAAAATCTGTCCCTTGTTAATAAGGGAGCAGCTGAAAGTAGCTTTAAATCAAGTTCTCTAAAAAGACAGTGGGCAAACAACCCCCATACAGTCACATACCGAGTTCAGCAGCAGTGTACGCTGGAAGATCTACAGTACACCTATTCAGTCGAGGCAGACACTGGTGTAAACAGACCCTATACATGCCAGGATGAAGTAAATACTCGAAAGGATCAGCTACGCTGCTCACTGTGCGCCTGTTCAGATAAAACCAGACAGCAAACCTATTCCACGTGAACTAATACAGCAGGCTAACAACCACTTCTTCTTCAATTACTGAAAAACACAGCGCAAGAACCCTATAACAAAGTTTCTTTCAGAATAAACGAGGAACAAAGCCCTCATCAGACTGCAGGGCTCTGCTGCACAGACCTGGATCACAAACAGCACACTATCAAACAAGTTTTCTCAAGATAGTAAGGCAGATACCAGGTTGATTTACAGTGCACCACCATGATTTGGTTTCCAAGTTTGTTGATTTTGAGATACTCCCTGTTTGTGTGCTCATGCCTAATGTATGTGTGTGCGTCTCTTGAGTGATCCAGGAGTCAGATTATGAGGCCTGTCTGAGATCAAAGGCAGAAGCAGAGGGAGGGAGATTTTTAAAAGGGAGAGTTAAAAACCACACTGTATAAAACAACACATATACACACACTAGAACACACTATTTATCTGTAACGTTACATGTTTAGTATCGTGAGGTGTAGTTTTGATCTTTTGACACTAAAAGAAGTTGGCGGAGTCTGCGTTGGACTTTGTGCTGTCATGTTGTTTACCGCAGAGACTTTTACCCATGTTGCTGCAGTGTTCCACTAAATGTTTTTAACCTATTAGCCTAATATTGACCCAGGGAAAAGCCTTGATTACGAAATCATTTAAACAAACAAAGTCCATATGGTCATCAGGTGTGCTTATTTAACACAAGATACAAAGGTATGTTTTGCCTTACCTTCTCTTGCATATTACTACAATTTACTGTAATTATTACAAAGTATTGTTGCAGGTTTTTGGTACCAGTGTAGATACTTTTGCTCACAGTTCACATTAATAATTTTTTTTTTTTCCAAAATGGCTGTTATCACATTTTCTGATTAATCCCAAAAGCTATGTTCTTAATCTGTTCATAAACATGAAAAGCTTATTATGTTATTACTTATTCTGCCCTGAGTCATGGTCAAAAATGTGCATAGAAATACAGAAGGATAAATTTGATAGGCTGCATATTTTCCATCCTCTACCATTGCTTGACTATCATCTACAAACAAGCCCAATTTGATGTGTTTAACACTAAGCATTTGGCAAAGTAAGCCAAAGTCTAAGGATCATTTATCATATCCATCTACTCTAGATCTAAGGATATTTTTCACCAGCCAATTTTCTTAAGCCCAGAGCGATGTTGTTGAAATGCATTCATGGTGACGTTTGCTTGACTCATTGCAACCAGCCATGATAAATGGCTATAAAACTATCTTCAAAAGAAAAAAAAACAGAAGAAAATAAATCAACAAACTGCAGATGGCAGACAATTCTGTATTAAGCCAGCTGTGATGAACTGTGCATTTAAGATAAATTTAATGAAGGGAAACTTTATTATTTAGACCTATTTTAGATGGAGGAATTCAAAGAAGAAAAAACAAACATTCACGTCTAACAACTCACAATCAACTTGAAATGCTCAAAATATTACGTTGAATTATACGCATATTTACCATTCCATACCATACCCTCTTTATTCATAAAAGATATTTAAAACAACCACAGCTGATACAAAGTGCTTCAGATTACCAAAAAAAGGAATTCTTTTGAGTTTAAAAGTAATGTAACGACAGTTCATGGACCCTAGTCTTGTTACACATGTTCAGGATTCACACAGTGGAAGGGCAGAGGATCAGGTGTGCTTCCACTACTCCCACGCAGGGTAACTACATCTGATGTGAGCATAGTCCATATTAGAGGTGGGCAATACAGCCACAAAACTGTATCGCAGGTTCAAGAAAATATGCGATAAATTTGATTACACATCGCCAGTTGCTAGTATCTCCTCCATCGGAACCTGGTTGCAGTCTTTTTGCCTGAAGTGATGAAGCACGTTTATTGTTTCTACCTTTAATGGGAACATTTTTTTTTCCATATTTTGCAAAGTACTGTGCTTTGTTGGAGGTTGTTGAAGTCGCTCCTTTTCTACTCAAACTCCAGTGAAGACCAACATGCAGCTCTTGCTCTCAGATATGCCCCGGCTTGTCTCATTGTTGCATGCACTAGGGAACATAAATGTGACTGCAGAAATTATATTGCAATGACATTTTGAAATCATGCAAAAATTTATACCAGTATTATCACCACCGATATGATATGACACAGTGCCAGTCCATATCAATTCATAAGAATTATATGACACAATCTCGGCAATTAAGAGCAACAATTCCTCACATCCAAATGCCAAACCACATTATTATTCTGATATGATAATTACATAATGCAATAGTTATGGTGAAAGTTGATTAGATTCAGCCAGCTAAAGCAATGCTATATGACAACATTTCTTATTTAATTCTACACTGGACATACCTGAAGCCTCACCACTTGCAAAAACAAAGATTTCTGCTGTGAAAATTGTTTAAGAAACATTAGCAGCGTATTCTTAGCTTCATTTCATTTGTTTCTGTCACCTGCCTGCCAAATAAGATAAGATCACCATGCTCGATACACCCATTTATCCTCCTTTTAGACTGCCAACACTCCATGAAAGCAACAACACAACGGGAGGGGGCCAGGGAGGAAACGGATACTGGGAGACGGAGGGCAAATAAAACAATAAAACAGGATAGGGAACGAGAAAGCTGAACAGGGCCAGAGAACAAGAGCAAGGGCAAACAAACCTTAAGGAAGAGGGGAAAAAGAGAGCAAAGAGAGGGCAAAGGGAGAAGATCTGTTTTATAATTTGGGGGCTAGTTCATACCTACTTGGCATGGGGATTCCAACAGAATTATGTCATCACAAACACACACAGATAGACTTTTAGACCCCAGAGACATTTTGGCTGCATCCTAACTGGCGTATAATTTAAACGGACAAGTCTGTTCATCGTGTACAGGTAAAAAAATATTCACCTCTTTGCAATTACCCAAAAAAGATAAATTGTGACATTTTTGCATTTTAGTCTTGTCCCCAGTGGCTCAAAGAGGTAAAGGACTGTTTTGACGTGTGCTAAAGATCCAAGCGTAAAATGAAAACAGTCCAGTTTATTTATTGATCTAGCTGACAACAGAAAATGCAAAACACCTTCAAGTTTACAAAATAAAACATAAGGACAATAGATCGTTTTAATGGGGTTAATACCTTGTAGCAATAGTGGTGTGGCTATAATGCTAAATATCCTAATACAAAGAAATGTCCATTAAAAAATAAAGTCTTTCATCCTGTCCACACTAATTTTTTTCAGCATATATTCAGTTACACAAAACAATGAAACTAGATTCGGATTAAAAGAACACAAAACTGAAAGGACACAACAGATAAACACAAGCCACTGCCATAAGTGTTATTTTTGATATGACAGATAAAAGCATCAAATTTGCGCATTTAAACAAGATGAAAAGATGAAAGTTTGAAAATTTCTACTCAAACAATTACTGAAATTATTAAATGGTTTAAATGTAGTTGCTGTTTAATTTTCCAGCGACTCATCTGGTCAATGAAGAGTTTTATCTCTACTCAAGTGATAACATTTTCTCAACACAGAATAAAAACATCTGAGCAATTTCCATGACTGGCATGCACTACAAAATTTGGATTATCCGAACTTGATTCCACGCCCAGCACAGTGATGGCAAAGGTTCTGGGAAACTGAATCACTGATGCAAATAACTGAGCACAGACAGGCAGCACCAAGAACTGTTTTAGATTAGAAAAGACACACACACATTATTCACACCAGAGAATCTCCCTCTTTAAACTTTTGCACCTCAGTTCGACCATGAACTTCAATGAGACTGTGTTTCCCAACTCTACAGGTTACCAAACCCTTTACCACGTCCACTCTGGCTCAAAGCCAAAATGGCAGATGTACAAACTTGGCAAATGATATTTATGCACATTTCTTAAGAGACTGCTGTTTCCACACTGTTTCTGTATATTAATTAATTAAAATCTATACATCTATTGAAATAAATTACATTTAATTGAAAATAATCCTACCAACGACACTAGTAACTATGGCCAAAGTGCAAAGTCACAAAGTTTTTGTAGCTCCCTAACTTGTAATAGAGACAGACTTGAAAGCACCACTACTTACACTGACCAAAGGCTAAAATAAGAGCTCCATCCATCTTTTTCTCTTTAGTACTTAGATCTCTTCCCTGTCCCTGAAAATAAACCCACTGAGAAACTACAGTGAGTCTTCATTAAGGGACCTCTTCAAGTTAAATCAATGAACAACAGGTTCACAGCACATTTTTGACACGGCAGTCAAGTTAAATATGAGCACCTGCGTGAAGGGAGTCAGCACAACAAGTCCTATTTCTGGTATGTTTTTGTCACACCAGCTTATAAATCGATCCACTGTATTCTCCATGATGGCCTGGCAAATAACCATGCATGATTTGGAGGTAGAATTTACACCAATCCAATCAATACAGTGTTTTTCTAGAACAGAGTAAGACTCTGCCAAGCACTAATAATCTCCCGAGTGAGCTCTGTTTTCAAAGTCAACACTGCATTGGACAGAACAGTTACTGTTTATACAGCTAAACCTAATAGATGTTATTTTCACTGGCAGAATGGCAGCAAGGTGCCAAAAGTACCCGGTAAATTTTTCAAACACACGGTCATTAATATTTGAGATATGTTGGTCACGGTAAAATAAGCATAAAAACCTCACAGAACCTTTCTTCATCAACTAAGATGGTAAAATGGTAAAAAGAAAACATGCTGCAAAATTAGGGTTTGTCATTCTCTGTGACAAAAATGGATAGAAAGCATAATTTCCTGAGAGAGCTTGGAGAGGTCCAGAAGTTAATACAGTGCATTTGTAAGGGAAGGAAGTACATTCTTTAACATTTATCTCCCCTGGAACCACAACCATCCTGTCACACAGAAGCCTCTAAAAAGAGGCTACCACCAGGGACAATGACACAAAATTGTTTTGAAAACACAAATAATTAAATTTTGCTACAAATTCTAAAGTCCGGACACCACAAACAGACACACATCTTCAACCCAGCAACACTTAAAATCTACACAATAATCACAGTTTCAAGTAACAGTGTCACCAGTTGAGTCTGTTGACTGACCAAATGTAAATTATACAAGGTCACTTTTTCCACTTCAGTTCCTGAGTTCAAACAAAGGGGGATTCAGTTCGTAACTTTGTTCTTGGTTAAAAATGCACCGGACTAGCACAAATTATAAGTGGTGTATTTCATTCACTACCTTCTCTGTTAACCAATACCCTCCTTAAAAGGTTTTATGACAAGGCATCATCTATAAATCCTCAATTGATCATTTCCTACAACTTCTTCACACAGATGTAAAACAAGGTACCAATGACCACAATGGTTCAGTCTCCAGCTCTGCTAAAAAGATAACATTGTAATATGATGTGATGTTATACGAATGATATAAAGAATAAAGAAGATGGTGACAATGTTACTTATAAACTTTCTCTACCAATCAGGTCAGTGGATTGATCCTTGACTCCTCCACTGAGTACAAGGGCACTATTTAAGTTCCAGTCCATTACACATTAATAAGGAAACAATTATTGTGGAATAGGCTCAACCTTTTCTGAGATGGAAAAATCTTTACTGTCTAACAAATATTACACTTTCACCCTCGCTGTCGCCACAGTATCATTGCCCTTATTGGTCAGCTGACCACTGAAGGAGTTGTAGCTCCAAACAAAAAGGATGCAACTCTTTTAAGTGGCTTGACCTTGTGGTTTGTAGCTGTGGGAACTCTTCCAAAGGCAGAAATTCGTAAAACATGTTGAAATGAAAAGTTAGCCAGTTTGAGGCTTGCAAAATAACCCTTCAAATGTTAAGCACAGCTTCTGGTGACTGAGGATAAACTGCTTAAACAGCAGCACAAAGGATTAGAGACCCCTATGTAGGCCCCTCAATGTTGGTGTAATATCAAGAGCTGGCTCCTTCTGCTCTTTCTTCTACTTACGCATGCACACACCAAGAAGAGTATGGCCTCAGACCTGGCAAACAGCCCTCAAGTTCTTGGAGCAGCTTTCTCTCTAATTTAAAGTTGATTGCCGTGGCCCTCTGTGAGTGACTAGTGAAATATGAGTGTGGAGAAGAGTATGGAGGCTTGGACTGCGTTTGGCTCCATGCGCGCATGAATATGTGAGTGTGCGTGCACAATGCCACTGGATCGTTTACATATATGTGCACGCAGAAGTCTGCATCAAGGTCTGTGTGGAGCCAGAGCGTATCTGTGTGCGCATGTGGTTTTTGGCCTGGGCTGGAGCAGAGACTGGACTGCCAGCAAAAGCTGTCTGCAGGGAACCAGGCAAAGGCAAGCTGAATAACGGTACCCTTCTCAAGCTAAAATGAGGTGTTAGAAGGTGAGTTCAACTGAACTGAGCTGTTCAGTTGAACTGAGTTAATGAGTACTTCATAAAACAACGAAGAAGACTGGGTTAAGTTAAATCCTGTCTCTCCTTGCGTATTCCTATATAAGCATTAAAAGGATTACTAATGTTTTCTTCAGTATTTTCATTAACCAAAACATGCAGGTGTCAGCCGTGCTTCAATTTTTAGCACCTTGGATTTCCCTTTCTTTTTTTGGATATGCCAACAGTCTGTAAATACAAAAAGCTAATTTGTTCCTACTATTTTTTAACATTTTTTTTTTATAAGTCACAACATTTATAAAGCAAAAAATACCATCAAGTTTTCCTTTTATAGAGAGAGAAGGCTTTAATCCGTGTGTAGGCCAACATCCCAGAGGTAAACAACAAGGTGCCCGGTGTGCCTCGTTTTTCTTAGGGAGTGTATATTTAGTTTCAGAGTGGCGAAGTGGTCAAGAAAGCTGGTTCTCCGCAAAGGTGTCCAAACCGAGACGCATCCTCTCGAATGAAGAACAGTAAACACTGCTGTAAGTGACACACATGCTACAGGGAGACGCCAGGTGCTTGGCTTCTCTTTCCAAAAGCCCATCGTGAGTCTGGCTAGGACAAAACAACAATTACGCGATCTGTCTCTCTGCACAGAATCAGCTGAATGGATTTTAAAGCAGGAAAATAAACAGCAATCAAACAGGGAACCACTGAAAACCTGGGACAAATTAACATCACAGGACTTACTTAAGGAACCGTGAGTTTCTGTTTTACTGCCACATGGGAGTGAAGCGGGAACATGAGCTCCTATTGGT
>VUQJ01031626.1:3372-16237 GCA_015108635.1 Andinoacara biseriatus | reverse complement strand
TCGGAGCTGGAACCTTTGTGTTTGCTTGTTTTAGCACGCCTGTGAATCTGATGCACAAACGACAACATCGCATCTGCAAACAACAACAATGTGCGATGAAGTCGCTTCTCTCGGTCCACTGAGGAACAACTTTAGCTTTAAAAAAACGTTCTGATGGGACTTTCGAAAAGACTACTGTTGTATACAGTAGTTGAAGCTACAAATCTGGGAGGAAACCGGAGTACCCGGAGGACACTCAAGTAGCATGGTGGCGCGGTTAAGTTAAACAAGTTAAACAATCAGGGGTTCCTGAAATACTTGAAATCTGAATAACTATAACAGCAATTTACCCAATCTGTTGGTTTAATAACAATTAAAAAAAACATTTCAAAAGGTAAATAAACAGATTTGTTGTTAAGCATATATCTTTTCATTCAAAATTTCAGTAGCAAAAGGATTTTTTAATTGAAAGTGTTTAATTTGTTGATAATTTGTTTGCAATTAATTTGCTATTATTATTATGTAAATGTATTATTTACAGACCCTGTAATTAACTCGATTAAAAATTTTAATCAAGTCCTGGCCCTAAATAAAATATAAACTATATGAAATATATTTAATGATAGGCTACCCCAAGATTGTTCTCATTATTCAACTGTGGGCATGGAATTTATATCAGTTTACCTAATACTATAGTTATCCACTAGACAAGGGTTTACTTTATTCACTGTAGCAGTGGAAAAAACAACATCACCACCATCAAGATTCAGCTGCTGGGAACAGTAGATAGTTATAAATACACTGGTAATTGACTAACCGATGCTATCCCTGCAGCATGGTTTCTTGACTAAAAAATTCCTCTTAAAGTTTCAAAGCATCAGTGCTTTTGGTAGGTTTTTCTATAAAGTTTTTTCAATGAATATTATTTGTTGGCTAACACGGATTCTGATTCTAATGTGGTTTCATGTCCTTTCTTGTCACTCAGTATGGTTTTGTAGGTCGTTGGATGAATCCAGGCAGAGAGACCATTGGAGCTTTGGATTTAGGTGGAGCATCTACTCAGATTACATTTGAGACCTCTGAAAAGGTGGAGAATGAAAAGAATGCAATGGAGTTGAAGCTTTATGGAAAAACCTACAAACTATACACTCAGAGTTTTCTTTGCTATGGCCAAGACCAGTATCTGAGGAAACTGCTGGCTCATCTCATTAAGGTACCGCTCAAAAAATTAAAAAACTATGACTGCAAAGCATTTACATTGTAATCATCCCTGTTGAAATGATTCTGTATCTTCCTGACAACTGAAAAGTTCAGATGGCAAGATCAGTTAAACTAACAACACATGTAAACATTTTCCTGTCTTGCAGCAGTCTGCTAAGCAATAAGGATCGTTAAACCAAATCTTCATTATGTTTACTTAAAGGATTAAGAAAGCATTTTCGCATTTTGTAAAATAATCACTGTTGTTTTGATGTGAAGATGGTGCTAGTTAGCTTAACTTTGTACTGCTGGGGGACTTCGATACTCTTGAGAACAACAACAGTGTCATGTGGAGGGGTGTGATTGGGAGGAATGGTCTCCAGGTAGTGCCAAATATCTGATACTACGTTTCCACCGTCGAGGTGCTGGCGTTCATGCCACTGCTGGTGTCGGTTTCAATGAACTGGCAAAATGCTTAAGAATGGGCCTGCATTTCCACTGTGCTTTGTGAAATGATTCTTTATGTATGAGTGTGGGCGGGTCTTGGTCTGGACTTGGAAGCCAAAGGGCACAAATGTGGGAGAATATGCTGTTGTCCTGCAAACATATTTTACAGTTCAAACAAAACTACTGCAGCATCTGTGTGCGGCACAAGTTATACACAGACAGCGATTACGAGCAAGACAACAAGCACGAACTTTGCATCCTTTTATCTGTGATATGAACTGATACAAAGCAGCAAGTTCAGCCTTAGGGCCCAACCTATTTCACAGCCATGAAAATCGAATCACTTTTCTCATGTAGTGGGTGGCTGTAGCTCAGGAGGTAGAGCAGGTCACCCACTGATCGGAAGGTCAGTGGGTCAGTGGTTCGATTCCTGGCCACTCCAGGCTGCATGCCAATGTATCCTTGGGCAAGATACTTAACCCCAAATTGCTCTCCGATGCAAGCATTGGAGTATGAATGTGTGTGAAATTTAGCTAAATAAAGCACTTAGTTACATATGGAAGTGCTTGTGTGAATGGGGTAAATGTAAACGTGTTGTGTAAGCGCTTTGAGTGCTCAGTCAGAGTAGAAAAGGGCTATATAAGAACTAGTCCATTTACCATGTAATACACACCATGCAGGGAAATTGCATTAAAAAACTTTATGGTGAGATGGCAGAGTCACGCCCTTCTGTCGCTTGCAGAAGAGGCTTGGTTCGAGACCATCTAGCTTGTGGGACTCGAGTTGTACCCATTTTTTGGCCAAGCATCGAGTGCGTTCATGGTGGAAAAACCGCTGAACGGTTCAAATATTAGCACCGGAACCTGGTCGGTGGAAAAAGGGCCTGAGTGACTTACTGCCTCATCTGGTCTTCAAAAGGCTTTCTAGTACTTAGCATCTGTCTTATAAAGGGACTTGGCCAGCAAATGTGCAAACATTGTTTTTTTGGTATTGGATTGTTTTTTTCTATTATTCATATATGAGGACATGCTACAAACATGCTATTATCTCTGTATATTTCATATTGTTTTGTTGCTTCATACCCTCAGTTTTTGTAGTTAATGAGGATTTATGCTCATTAATCTATGCCTTAATTTACAGCATAACCATAATCCATATGGCGTAACCTGACGTGCTCCTCTCGAGAAACGTAACTACTTGCCTGTATGTTTTCCCCCACTCTAACGTTGAAATAGCACAAATTTGGACGTGTCATCTTGGGAAAATCAGGGGTGTTGCTAATAACATCAGCAGTGCCTTTGCAGAATTCAAGCAAAGCACAGATCTTAGTTTTTACACTTAAGCTTTTCTTACTTTGACATGCTAAAATGTCCTTTGTAAAACCAAAAATGTCTGATTTTATACAGCATTTCCTATAAAGAATATTTCTCTTTTTCCTTTTCTGCCAGTCTCAGACTCAAAATCAGGTTCAACACAAAGTGTTCCACCCCTGCTATCCAAAGCAGTACAACGAATCTATCAACCTAGGGAAAGATGTCTTTGATTCTCCCTGTACTGTGGGCTACAAACCAGCCAACATTGACCTGCAAACAAATGTAACAGTAGTGGGCACAGGAGACTACCAAAACTGCCTGGACAATGTAAAGAAGATGTTCTCCTTTGACAACTGCACATACTCCAAGTGTTCCTTTAATGGCATCTTCCAGCCCAGCTTGAGAGGAAGCTTCATGGTGAGTTCTTGGGTTGCTCACTGGATTGATTATAGTGTTTTTTGTTTGTTTGTTTGTTTGTTTTTGGGTTTTTTTTGTTGTTGTTGGGTTTTTTTGGCCTGTCATGTCTGGCAGTTTTGCAATCAGAATGATGATCTAAATGCACTATTGTACCAAACATATTTGCTTTTACAAGAAGAGCTCTATAAGTTTTCTGTGGGCTATTCTTGTTAATTTTTGAATTTTTATTTTATTTTATTTATTCTTGCCAGATCTGACAGGCAGGAAGGAAGGACAGAAAGAGAAGAAAAAAAGGGGGGGGGGCACAAGAAAAAATAGATGATAGATATGCATATATACACATTCATATATACATATATAAAGGGAACACTCAAATAGCACATCCTTTTTTAAGTGTTCCCTTTATTATTTTTTTTGAGCAGTATATATACAAAACATTATACAGGTAAGCTGTTACTTCCTGCCTCGGCATTGCATGCTTCCAGACATAATGAAGTCTATCAGTGAAGACTTTGTGGGTGCTGATGCCTGGTTTGCTGCTACCCTGCACCTCTCCAGGACCTCAGCTAGTTTGGTGAGAACTTGGTTGTGGCGCCACCTGAAGCGACCTTGGGTCAGTGCCCCTTTGCATCCTGATAGGATATGTTGGATGCCTGCCTTGTTTTTCCCACAGAGTGAACAGCTTACCTCATCTCCAAACCATAAAGTAAGATTTCTGGGGCATGGGAGGGTGTCATAGGTCGCCTTTAGCAGAAAACTGATCCTGGATTGTGGTGTCCTCCAGATATCTGCCCAGGTGATAGGCCTGTTGATGGTCACGCCCCATGATGTCGAAGCTCCCTGGTTAGCCTAGGCTATTGCTTTGACATGGAAGTGTTCCTTTTCCAATTTTGTGATTTCGTCCACCACCATGGTCTTCCACCCCGCACAGCCAAACTGGACTATCCCCATCACTTCCCGATGTTGCAGATAAGAGATGACGTGTTGCACCTCAGCTTCAGCTCTCCACTTGCGACCTGTACGAATGGAAACTTGTGTGTTTCTTATAAGGGGGTCTGCCGAGTCCTTCATTTCCAGTCCCAGCCATGCCTTCTCTTGTTTATACCCTAGGCCAATAGATTTAAAGGGGAGCTGCAGCATATTTTAACCAAACAGGCTTGCGTCCGAAAAGCAGCAGGGCAAGCCCAGCCATTTTCGGATGGAGCTGTTGGCTAAATATCCATTTTACTAACTGTAGATATGGGGATATCACAGACCTTTAGGGGCCACATCATGCGATGGTAAAGCATGTGCTGGTAGCACCACACATTATGCTTCCCAGGCAGGTGGCTTGGGTCAATCTTTGCCAGGCTCTCTGCCAGTTGTTGCTTGGTTAGGTTCATCATTTGCCTGTCTGCCAACTCTGCTGTGTATTCTCGACCAAGACTCTTTAGTGGTTTCTCATCCAGCCTGGGATGAGCTCCCCTCTGGCTAAGAAGGTGATTTTTGTGTGTGGCACCCCTTTCCTAATTGTCAGGCTTCTTGACTTCTCCACCTTGGCCTTCATTCTTGCCCACACAAGCAACTTGTCAAACTGCTTTAGGAGCCTGGTCATGCATGGTGCTGTCCGAGGATACAAGTGACATCATCCAAATAGCTACTCAGTTGTGGAAGTCTCTCTCCTGATGGCAGCTTAATGCCCACAACCATCTGCCTGGCCCCTCTGAGGATGATATGATTTCCCGAGGCCCCAAGCGCCCGACACCCAGCAGAAATCCCCCCCACACCAACGCCAAAAAGGCCCGAGCCACACCTAGGCCACAGCCGCCAAGGGAACAGGCCAAAAGCCACACCAAGACATCAGGCCACGCACCCCAGGACCCACAGGCACCCAGGGGTGGCAGTGCCGATCAATGGGGAGCAGTGTGGAGCGGTAGGGAGGAGTGACCCCCCCTACCGTCAGCAAGCTACAGACCCAGGCTCAGCTGTCCATATATGCGGACGCATGCACTCATACAGACATGCACACACAGGTCATATACTCATACACATACATGCCAGTCACACACCCATACACATACACGGACCTTACATAGACACTTTGTGTGAGTGAGCAGGTACCAGCACCGAGCCAGCTGCATCCAGGGGAAGCAGCCATCCCAGCCCCGAATTACTAGCCAGTCCCTACCCCAGGCAGAGTGTACAAAACTAGGGTGTGGAAAGACCCGACCCCCCCCCCCCCCCACCCAAAGTGAGGTGATGTGCATGGGAAGAATGTGTTGACTTTTTTTTTTTTGTAATAGTGAACAACGTTCGAATGTTACAGTTTTGTCACAGGTTATTAGCACCTCTCATCTCACAGCAAAGACTACTACGTACTCTTTGTTAAATGATCACTAAATGTTACTCCTTTTTTGGTATTTTTTAATTTTTATATTGATTGAAAATACCCCTAAACACCAAAAACTTATTACAGGCATCTGTTTCTGGTGCTAAGGTATTATACCAATGCTTTCTTCATAGCAGCTAACATTTGCTTTCAGGTGTGTGTGTGTGTGTGTGTGTTTTTAAAAGACTGATATGGATTTCAGTTAAAAAGCTTAGCTTTCAGCTATTGCACTGTACTCTCTTCTCCACAGGCATTCTCTGCTTTTTACTTCACTCAGTACTACATCTCCACCCTCACCAACAATGGCATGACATCTCCCAGTCAAACAGCAGAGGCTGTCCAGCAAATCTGCAACATGAGCATCTCTGAGGTACTGTTCAGCAGTAAATATGCTCCATAAAGATTCTCAGATATGTACATTTGTAAATTAACAAAACAGGCCACTATGTCCTAGCCATGTTACCTGAACATTTTTAAGTGATTGTGCACAGTGAAATGGGTTTTGATTTAAATATGATCTTAAAAAACTGACTCAATGTTTTTCACTTCCAGATGACAGATAAGACAAAATATGCAGAGAAATACATGAAGAATGTCTGTGCCATCTCCAATTTTGTCCTGGTGCTCTTAACGCAGGGTTATCATTTTGATGAGGTTTCCCTTCATTCCATTTCTTTTGAGAAAACGGTAAGAGGTAAAAGCAAGTGATTTGCTGGAATTTAGAAAATTATAAGACTTATTAGCAATACAGTGCACTGAAATAAGAATACACAATATCATGTAATATTCCTGCACCTTTTCTGTGTTTCTATAGGCCGGAGGAGCATCTGTAGGCTGGGCCTTGGGATACATGCTAAACCTGACCAATCTAGTTCCAGCTGAAACCTTTGGAGTGATGAAGGCCCTGCCCACAGGGCCCTGGAGAGGAATCCTTTTCCTCTCTGTCACCCTCATCTTCTTTGCAATGGGATACCTCCTGATGGTCTATAGAAAAACAAAAAGTAAAGAAGACATCATTTAAGAGCAAGGGTAACAAGCTCTATGTCCAAGTAAAGTTTTCTTAAAGTATCTACCCCAAATTTTCAACAGTTTTTGTTTTTTTATATCAGATAATGTACACAGTAAAGTGTGCCCTATATCATTTTTATGTTGTAGATTCACAAATTTTTCAGCTTACTCGTGTCATTGATTAAAAATAAATGAAATATTTAAAAAATTTTCAGTCTTATGTGATACTACACCCACTTGCAATTAACTTCTTATGGGACTTTTCTACTCAAAATGAACACTCAAAGCAGTTTCTACTATAAGCTATAGTACATTCACCCATTTATACAGTGCATTATTTAAGTACTCTATATCACATTCACACAGCCTGTCACCAAAGCCTGTGTTGCACAAAGGGAGCGTTTTCAAATTAAGCCTGTCAAGGCTGTCACGTGGCAAAAGCCAAACGAGGCCCCATTTTCTGAAATCACCTGACTACCACATTATGTTATTTGAGTTGCTGAAAAAGATTGGAAAATAGAGGAAGTGTTCAGGGTTATCTAAGGTGAGTCTGATTCACTGTCATAGCAGTATATCAGAAGCCTCTGTATCCTCAGCTGTACACATTAGCACTTCTGTTTCAGCACAGCCCCACTTTTTTAGTGTTCTGTAAGAGAGTGTTTTCTAAGGCTGGGGAAGTTATACCAAAAATTTTATTCATTAATAAAAATCAATAAAGCAACCCCACTTCTACCCAAGCACTTCCTGCGATTGGTGATCCACAAACACGCCACACACTGTGTATATATCAATATTTAATTGATCTAACACAACTCACCTATTGATACTTAAATATACCACAATCAGAATATATTTATTCAATCTGGTTTTACAATATCTCAAATGGAGATTTTGACATATTTGCATCATTATGCTAAAAGATCCGCCAGCCAACATGTAATGTAACAGTAGGAATGCTGTACATGAAATGTCCAGCAGATGTCAGTACTCCTAAATGAGCTGTTAAACAGGGTTCATGTGATCAGGCTTTTGGTGAAGCAGAGAGATTCAACACATTCACAGGGCCTGATTGTACCATCACTAACAGGACTTGGTAGAGAAGACCTAATATTTAATGCTGAGCTCCTAAAAAAATATGCAGGTCAGGGGGTAATGAGCCAAAATTACAAATCAGCATTGGCACTGGCCACTGCTCCAAAGGGTACAGATTGCATTACACCAGGGGTGGGCAAACCATGGCCTGTTGGTCATTTTAATCCTGCCCACTGAAGATTGGTACAGAATTGCCCAAAACAAATCATATTATAATTATGACTGATGTTGAGGATTCTGAAAATTGCTACAACAAAACTAACTGTAGACTTTGATGCACTGGCAGAAACAACACTGTTCCCACTAAAAGTAAATCTAAGTGTTAACACCGTAATGCCTTTTTTATGTTTATGTTTGCATATGGTGCTGGCCCAGCCCGTCTGCCAAATTTTAACAAGTCAGTGTGGCCCCAGAGTCAAAACGTTTGCCCACTCCTGCATTACACCATCCTTTAATTCTAGCACCATTTATATTGACTGTGACCGCTCACTCATTAGCAACAAGTCATCCAAGAAAATGACCAGAAACATTTCTCTCAGAACCTTGATTGCTTCTCCATCCTGCATCTCTTTCTGGAACAACACTTTTGAGAACATCAACTGGTCATGGCTTTTACCTAGAAAGTCCCTACTAACCAACAAAGTTAGAGCGGTGCCATTCAAAATTATTCATAACTGTTGCCGTGTGAAGATGTTATGAACTATAAACTAGAACTGGATGTTTTATGTACCAGAATGAAATAGTGATGCATCTGTTCTGAAATTGTTCCCACACAAGAATCTTCTGGACTGCTATGATGAACTTTTTTCATAAAGGTATTACCAGTGCTTTACAGGACAACTTTATACTATTTATATATTTATTACATTATTATAATATTTGACATGGAAAATAGTGTTCTTACAGATAAAGATATGTTGTATGTTGTTAACTTATTTTTGATTCTTGGAAATATCACATCCACACCAGCAAATTTTCACACTAAAAACCAAAGTTTACCACATTTACGTTTGTTTCAGTCATTTTATGAACAGTTTGAAAACAAGCCTTAATGGCAAGGCTGAAAAAATGAAAAATATTTTATAATTGAAAACCGTGACCCTTAACAGGATAAGCAGAATAGAATGGATGGATGGATGGAACCTCGTGCGTTTACTTTTTTGTTCTCTCTTGTTGTATGTCATATAGCCTGTATGTACTATATGACTCCATAGTTTCCATTTTGTACCCTTTTCTGTCCCTTTTTTTCTGTATATTAAAAATCGATACACGCTCCGCCAAGCCCTTTCTGGGTTTTTCGATACATATTCCAAAGCACCGATATGGTGCATTCCAACACTAATTTTTTTGCAGTACAGCACAGGACAGCGTCTCCGGTGGGTGAAACCCCCTCTTCGCCTCTCTGCCCGAGCTAGGGGGCAAGATGGCGAACTGGGTGCAGTGCAGAGTCTGAGCTCTTTATATGTGTCCCAACTCTGTTATTTAGACATTGTTATATGCCTCTAAGTGACTCTTATGACTGCAGTGGAAAAATGAAAGGAAAGTAAAAACAAGGAACATGTGGTGTCGAAAAAGAACCTCCCGGCTACACGTGGTGGTGAGTCTCCACTAACTTGCCATGATTATGCTGCTAAGATGGACGTTTCTGTGGGTAACGCGAAAAGGAAAGACCCATCTTCGCCGGCTAAAGACCTTCCAGCAACTAAGAAAAAAGACACATGCACAGATAGCGGTGCTTCGGACTGCCTGAACACTGTCTTGGAAGCCATAAAACACCTAACAGATAAGATAGAG
The DNA here is from genome assembly GCA_015108635.1 of Andinoacara biseriatus. Classification (NCBI taxonomy): domain Eukaryota; kingdom Metazoa; phylum Chordata; class Actinopteri; order Cichliformes; family Cichlidae; genus Andinoacara; species Andinoacara biseriatus. The sequence continues at coordinate 6,619 of VUQJ01031626.1, read as the reverse complement.
ACGTTCGGCTCCCAAATGCAACAAAGCTCACTAATGCTTGCCAACATAGCTAAAGCCGTGGAGTTCAATACAGAGGAAAATAAAGACTGCAAAACGCGTCTTCTGACAGTGGAGAAAGACAACACGGAGTTTATGGAACGTGTTGTGGAGCTGGAACGGTATAAGCGCCAATGGAATTTAAAGATTCAAGGGTTGAAGAAGAAAAAAAATTAGAACATTTGGGAATTTGTAATAAACCGACTGCTGAAGATCTCTCCTGCATGGGCTCCGAATATTCATCACATTGTGGATTCAGTGCATCGTTTGGGCAGACTGGAGGCGAACCGAACTAGACATATTATCCAGTTCATCCAAAGTGCGCATCGGGACGAGCTGTGGAAGATGACTAAAGATTTCGCAGTTTGCAAGGAATTGAATATTTGCTTCATGGAAGATCTCTGCAAGGCTGATATGAAGGCATGGGCTAGAGTCTGGCCAAAGATCCAGCAGGCAAGATTGGAGGGCAAGTGAGCCTACTACAGAGGAGGAGATGATACATAAATGGAAAAAGAATCACTTAGAGGACATGTAAGAGATGACAAATGGTTACATATAAATAGACACTTGATTTTTTGACTTTTTGATTTCGTTTTCTCTTTACTTTTTTGGTAAAATTTTTTTGCTGTTTCAAACAGGTTGGATTGTTAGAATTTTTCATTTTGACTTTAACTCACCTCCCTTTCTCTTCTTTCGTGAGTTTTTTTCATTTCATTTAGGATTTTCTTTAGTGATTTTTTTTGTTATGAATATTTGTTTTGGATGTATTTCACTTAATGTCAGGGTCTTAAGAGACATCACCAAGAGAAAATCTATATTTTTGTTTTGTAAGGGCAAGAAAGCTAATTTCATTTTTTTTGCAAGAAACTCATTCAAAACCAGAAGATGAAAAATTTTGGATAAACCAGTGAGGAAATAAAATTCTTTTTGATCATGGCTGTGGGAAATCAGCAGGCCTAGCTATTCTATTTTGTAATTCCCCTGGTAAGGTTATAACCACTAAATCTAGTATGAATGGTCATTGGCTTGTGTGTGTTCTGAAACTGGATGAACATTATGATATTCTAGTCAATATATACAGATTCAATGCTTCAGGCCAAAATAAAAATTTATTGCTAGATATATCTAGAAATATTGAAAATCTTAAGCTTTCCTACCCTTCTGCATATATTGTTATGGGAGGAGACTATGATATAGTCTATGATGAAGGGATAGGCACCCTCCCAGTTCTCTATCCAGTACCATTAATTCTGTTCTTTTGGACTTTTGTGGATCTCATAACTTGCTAGATCCTTGGCGACATAATCTTCGATAATCTTAGATAATCACCAAGGTTGGTGCCATCTGGAATGTCTTGTTTTTAACTGTCTGCCTGTGAACGAAAACTTCGAGGTCAATCTTGGACGCCTCAGCAACTGAATGTCTATTGCATATTGTTATGTACATGATGTAATTCAACATAGATAAGTTTGACCATAAGAAACCTGTCCTGAGAGAAGACGGTGTGTGTACTCATCTCGCACCCAATGCTTGACGCTGGACATGGGATCAGGCCACCCCGGTTAACCTGTAATCTGTTTTGGAAATGGCTCTTATTAAATTAAGAAAAAGACTCCTCATTTTCCTTGTCTTGTTTTCATTCTGTGTCAATCAAAGAACACGCAAAAACCTAAAACAAGGAAAAAACCTTTAGTATTAAATCAATAATTGCAAATGTAACATCTGACAACACTATAATGTCTTATTCTGTCCAATGGGAATTCTTAAAGTTTAAAATACGAGAGTACTCTATTCAATTTGAGAAAATTCTTAGCAATAACAGTAAATAGAGGAAAGTAGGATAATTAAAGAAATAAACACTCATTATAGTAAGACAACACCCGCTGAAGAAGATAAGCAGAAATTAAAAGCCCTGCAAATTAAACTGGATGAAAAAGGTGCAGGGGCCTATGTTAGATCTTGGGCAAGATGGATAGAAGATGGGGGGAAAGGTCATCCTACTTTTGTCGACTGGAAAAGAGAAGACAAGAAAGAAACTCAATTAAAGCACTTAATATACAAGGACAGGTAGTAACAGATGCTGCCCTGATCACTAAGGAAGTTCTTGGCTCTTACAGTCAACTTTATTCTTCATCTTTCTCTAATGAAAATTGTTTGGCCTTCTTCAGTCATATACATAACCTTATTCCTTGCATTGATGATGACTTTGCAAAACTATGTGATGCTGATATTACAATTAAGGAAATAGATAAAGTTGTGGAATGTCTATCTTTAAACAAATCCCCTGGTTGTGATGGTCTCACATCTAATTTTTATAAGCATTTTTGGAATCTCTTAAGACAACCACTCTTCTATATGGTTAAAGGGGCCACAGAGAATATGGTGTTCCCTCCAACTATGAAACAAGAGGTGATCTTTCTGATCTCTAAACCTGGTAAAGCCCCCAAAGTTCTAGATAACCTCAGACTGATTATCTTATTGAACACTGACTATAAAATTTTAGCCCTCACTTATACAAACAGGCTCAAAATAAGTTTGCACAGAATTATAAGTGACTTTTAATCAGGCTTTATGAAGAAGAGATCTAATAATATACGTTTAGTACTTCATCTATTAGATTACAGCCATTTAAGAAAGGATGATGGTTTTATTTTATTCCTTGACTTCTACAAAGCCTTTGACAAAATTGAGCATCAGTTTATTTTTCATTGTTTAGAACTTCTAGGCTTTGGCTCTAAGTTTTGTCAAATTATAAATTCTCTCTACAAGGATACAAATAGTTCAATTTCTCTACCAGGCGGAACTTCACCCCGATTCACTGTTAAAAGAGGGGTGAAACAAGGCTTTCCGATGTCACCCTCTCTTTTTATAATAGCTGTGGAAATGCTCTCAATATTCAATAAAATCTCGAGTGTTACTCCACTGGATGTTATTGGGATGGCTGCCAATAATTATTAGCCATCTAGCAGATGATACAATGATCTTTATGAAACATATAATAGAAGTACCAAAGATATTGAAATTAGTCTATGTATTCTCTAAAGCATCAGGCTTAAAATGCAATCTGAATAAGTGTGAGTTAATGTCTATCCATCCAACTCATTTAACAGAGGCATTTGGTATACCCATAAAGTCAACAGTGAAATATTTAGGAACGTTTATATCCAGTGACCCTGCTTTACCTGTCCTGTTGTACTGGAAACTAATATGT